>VDFB02173224.1:0-38728 GCA_007258455.2 Sequoia sempervirens | reverse complement strand
GGGGTGGTGGTGTATTTGGAATGGCGTTTGTGATGGTGGTGAATGGTGATGTTGTGTTGATCATTTGGTTGGTAGATGGTGTTGTCATGTTGATTGCGTGAAAGGTGGATGGTGTTGTCGTGTTGATTGTGTGATAGGTGGATGGTGTTGTTAATGTGGTAAGTGGCATCATTGATGTGATTGGCCCTTGAGAGACCATGTTTTGCAATGTTGTGGGGGTGTTTGATGATGTTGCCATTGCTTGCGTGTTTGCCGTTTGTGATGTCAACAATAAGTTTTGAGCGTTTGGCAAGATGTTTTGATTGATGGTTGGGATAGCGGTTTGATTGATGCTTGGTAGGGGAGGCAATCCCAAGCCAAGGAGTGATGTGGATGATAATGATAGTGGTGGGATAGGTGGAAATGTGAGGGGGGTGAATCCTTGCGAGAGCGTTGTGGTGTTAAAAATGCCCCCTGGTCCGAATATGTCTCCCTCTTTTTGTGAATTCGTGGAAAGAGGTGTTTGTGGTGCTCCATGAAATGATGTCGATGATAGGTCATAATGTAAAGTGAGAGGAACATTTTGGTGTAATGAATTATGGATGATGTTTTGTTCCACTGTGGTGTTTGCGTCCAAGTTTTGGTTATTCACAAGGGGATGTGATTGAAGTTCATTGAGAAATGTGTTTCCCTTGTTTTCATTTGGTTGAGTTGGAGCAATCGATGTCGTGATTTTTGGAATGTTTTGTGTGACGTTTTGGGATGGAGGTGTAGATGAAATGGGGATGGTGGATGAGATTGGCGGAAAAGATGTCTCTACTATAGTGGTCACATCAAAATCCGAAGGCAACTTGGCCCCTTGTTTTGCTAGTTCAAGCATGTACAACGAAGGGTTAAGTCTCATCATGATGTTGATGATTCTATGGTTGTCCCGATTTTGGAGCATTTCAGCTATTTCTTCGCGAGACATTCCAAAGGTGAGGTCCTCCCCTTGATTTTCTTCTTGTGGGTTTTGTGATGATGAGGGGACCAATGGATTGCTTGATTCTGCAAGATTCATTTCTACATTTGTTTGGCTAAGGTCACTTGAAGCGGGAGTTTCTTTGTGGGCTTCCATACTCTTCTTGTATTGAGATCTCGTTAGAACCATAAAACAAGGATCAATCTTCGAGAATATGGGAGATGAATCTCTTGATTCCTTGGATTAATCTCTATTTTATGTCCCAAAGTGAAAGTTTTTAGGATGCCTTTTAGGATCAAATGTGATGATGATATGATGGTGATGTTCAAAGATGGATGTTATGGAGGTTTTGACTTTTGATAGATCTTGAATGAAATACTAGGCTTTGGATTTTTGATTGGTTTGATTTTTTGGATTTTGAGACTTTGTCCTTGATCTTGATTTGGATTTTGTTTTGGATTTTGAACAAAAAGGAACCCTAAGATGTTTGATAATGATCTAAAGGATAGTTGTGTTCAAAGGATGATGATTTGGATATGTGTGAGGAGAAGGATGTATCTACCCACACCTACCCAAACAAGGTGATTGTTTCACTAAGTATATGAGAAGGATTCATCTACATACACTAAGCTAGACAAGATGATTTGGATGACTTTGACTAAAGATATGCAAAAGGATGCATTCACACACTCCTAGCCAAAGGTGCTTTGATAAATGTTTTCAAGGACTTGATCTCAATGAGTTTGAATGATTGCTTGATTTTGTCATAAAGCCTAGCATTTCAAGGATGATTTCAAGGTTTTTCAAAAGATGACTTGTGAGATGGATGTTTGGATGTTTTGAAAGATGGATGAAAAGGGGTTTGATTTGTTTTGATCCCTAGATGAACCTAAAAAGACCACTTTGTATTTTCCAAGACCTAGGTATTGAAGAGCATGCATATGCTTCCTAAAGACCTTTGTAACCAAGGAATGATTTGAACATTTTTGGATTTCCAATCAATGATTTGTGCTTTTGGGATTTGGAGTCTTCAACACACATGAAAGTTCATTTTGCTTAGTCTTTGCTTAATGGATTTATTTTACCAACAACACTTTATTTGATTAAAGTTTCAAACTAAGATGTACCTAATGTCTTAATTTCCTTAAACCCCACAAGATATTTTATGTGGAAATTCAATGAACTTAAGGCAAGGGTTTTCCTATTGTTTACTCAAGAAGACAAATTGAGATATAATCCAATGCTTAGGAACCTCTACGAATGTGAATCCGCAGGGAAAGCAGTAACATATGGATTGAGTCAATGATATTTGTCTTAAAGAGGGTTTGAAATTTTGAGAACCATGTTGAATGTTTGTTCGCAAAATGTTTTCGAATACACACTGTGTTTTCAAACAAAGAATAATTACAAGCCCTATGGATGTGATAGACACAAGTTTGTTGAGTCCTCACTTGACAAGTCCAATCCACGCCACTTTTAGTGGATGGTTAGATGCTTGACCATCGCTCCCTCCACTCCGCACTCTCACACTTTATACTGCCCAAGCATCAACACCCATGAAACTCCCATGGCATGCTTTCCATCTCTACTAAAAAGCCGTAATTAGGCTATTTCAGAATCCACCGCTTCTAACCAACAAAATGTGACATGATTTTGGCAAATTCTAGCACATAGGTTCTAGTAAGGACTTTCCGCTCGTGGAGATTGACTCCATACGGCAAGAGTCCCTTCGATCCATCTTGCTTCCGAGCCAACCGCGATTGCATGCTTAACCAAAACCCTCATTTATAATATCCCTGGAAAATATTTCTCAAGCCAGAGTGTTACCGGTTGAGGCGTCGCTTGGGTGAGTACTTTTTCCCCAAGGCAGGCCCTCTAAGATAAACAAAAGCGAGCAAAGACACAATCCGTAACTCGATCGATCTTTGATGGCACAAAGAACGAGAATGTACGCAAAAATGCCCCTACTCACACTCGCACAAGATGTTCAATTTTTAAGCCCAAAATGAAGTGTTTTAAAGCAATAAAATGTATTTTGAGTGTTTCTCTTGCACCCTAGATCACACGAAGCGCAAGGGGAGAGGATACACACTCAAAAGACAATCACTCAAATCAAACACTTGTTCGTTTTATACCATTCAAAGCAAATGTGAATTCGTTTTAAGCACCAAAATGAAGTGTGAGGATTGCTTGTTCAATTTTTAACCCAAAACGAAATCTAGTAAGTTTGTCCTAAGGTTCGTTTTAAGTCCTTTGCAATGAAAAGCAATTTGTTCGTTTTAGCCCCAATTGAAAACTAATGTTCTAAAACGAAAAGGAAAACAATTTCGTGAAGTGTTGATCAAACACTTAAAGTGTTAAAAAACACATTGTGTTTTCAAAGAAAAGAAAAAATCTTTCCCTCCTTTCGTTTTCGTTTTGTGAAGTAGTTTTGATCAAAGTGTTAAAAAACACATTGTGTTTTCAAACAAAAATCCTCCTCCTCCTTTGCTTTGCATCTTTTCGCCTTTGTTCGTTTGTACCTCCTTCGTTAGTCTTTGTTTCCCTTTTGTACCTTTGTTGATTTTCTCGCTTTTCTTGTACTTTTCCTTTGTTCACTTTTTTTTTTGGTACTCACGTTCATTAAAATCTTTCGCTTGTACCTTCGTTTGCTTTTGTACCTATAAAAAGAGAGAAAGGATAGTTATGTTGGGACTTAACAAAAGAATGATTAAACACACAATCATATATATAAAAATTCCCTTAACAAGAGAATGATTAAATATACAATCTCATTCAAAAATTCTTTTAACAAAAGGAATGATCACAAAAAAATAACTAAAGGAATGACTTTAAGTAATCACACCTACAACTAAAGGATTGTTTTTAATAGTTAAAAGGAAAGAATGATTTCAAATGGACACCTCTTTTCCAAAAGATTTCAAAGAATAATTCTACCTTTTTAACAATTTAAATGTGAATCCCGAATTTTTTTCAAAACTCCCTTCATTACCGTTGTTTGTCATACTTAACAAATATCTTGTTGGGAAGATACAACAAAAATAAGCACATCAATGACTGTTAATTCAAAAACTCCTATCACAGACCAAACAAACCAACGTACCAGCTAGTTTGACCACTACCTCAAGATTTTTGGTGATTTGACATATAGCAATAAAGACATTTGAATTAGGGAGGAATGAGACCTCAACCAAACGTATTATTCAGTGAGTTGGTGCGTAATAAAGGAAGCAGCGAATGAAAACAGTGCTAAAAGTTTATTAAAATTTCCATGGCGTTGGATGAAACCAAACTTAACTCCACTCTTTTCTACCATTGATAGAATATTGACTCACTGTTTTGACCATATTTATCATTGAGCTTTTAGCTAACAGGATTTGCAATCATTTTTTATTTATTTTCTGCTCTTTGCAGGTTTAGATAAACCCTTCTATAACATCCTTGCTACTGCAATCAGTAAGGTCAGAGGATCTGCGCAGAAGAAGCAAGGGCATAGTAAGACTTTAAGGAAAACGCTAAATAGTTGGTGTCCACTATTTAAGACTAGCATAAAATTGGAGATCACACACTCGCCCAGGAAGATATGTCCACGCATATGCTATACCAGCAATTGCAGCCACTGAAGATTATATGTTAAGTCATTACTAATGTGTAAGACCATCCTTTTCTCACGTCTCCCTGACTTCATTAATGACTGGAGACAACATTATTAATGGTGGAACAAAAATAACTGTCAGATGGGCGCCTCCCTGCAGAAGATTGTGCTATCTAGATATTCAAAAGCATTTCTTTATTTAAGCATTACAAAAAAAACATCAAATCACAGTATTTGCAATCTGCAAATGATAATTTCAATGACACATGATGCTTTATTTATGTGCCTTAAATTGTGCGCATTGTTCACTCATCTGGTAGACGTCTCTGAACCTGCAAAATGACTCAATATATTAAGTGATCTATGTATCATAATTGTTAGACTTTGTACGCCATTATACCAGGAAAGGTTTTAAACAAAAGAACAGCTGAAACAAAGAACCCATGGTACATTATCATAAAGGTAAATGCCTCTTGACTAGTGTTGCAGATGGCGTAACAATCACTCAGATTTACCATAAAAAAATGTCTCAGAAACTATTAAACAGATCCAACTTAGAGAAGGTTAGCGTATAGAGCAGTCTCATTGAAGGGTGTGCAGAAATTTCAAATCAAATGTAACACACATTCAGAAACTCATTGCATCGTATGTGATATTGCATAAAGACCATGCAGAGCAAAGGGAAAACCATAAATGAAGGAGCCTATGCTCGCTTAACATTAAAAATATTGAAAAGACTTTAGAAGCTTTCATGGTCTGTCCTATTTTTATGATATGCACCGAATAGATTTAAATGTTGAAAGGCAAAGGAAAACAAAGCAAGGAGCCTAATGATCCCTCCACAACCTCCCTTAAATCAGATTATAACAGAAAGCCCTCCTTCTAGCGCCAAATGTGGTGCATGCTTTTGAAATCTGCAAAAGACTAAGCTTCATACAAGGTTAGTAAATCACAAATTTCTCATGCATGACCCTATGAAATACTTTGCAAATGCTTTAAAAATGCAACAAAGGATGAAATAAAACTAAAAGCATTATAAAAGCAACCACAAATTACTTATTCCATAGTGGATTGGTGTCACATGTGCTAGTGACCCTTTCCCAACCCTTGATCAATAGCTAAAATGATGATGTATTGCAATGGAGATGACGAACAAGATTATTTCTCAAACCAAGAGAGTAACCTTGCATAAAATTGTGGATCCATGAATGAGAATGAAGGCCTTATTTTATAGATTTTGTTGATGAGAGATTGGCCAAGATGGTGAATGTGGGACTAAAGATCCTCCAATGAGAAGATGACACTTGTCAAATGATGAGTGGTCAATGGTTGTGCAAGATTTGGGAAGAGTGCCCATGAGAGGGAGAATTTGAATTCAAATTTGCAATAAATTTTGAGAGGGGGACAAGAAAAACAACAATAAATGCCATGTTTGACTTGTCATGTTTGAGGGAAAATGAGGTTTTTTAATAAATGAATAAAATTGATTTATTGCAAGGGAGATATCTAGAGAATGCAAGTGGATGGGATTATTTAATTAGGGTTAGATTAAATAGGATGATGATTATGCTGATTTAATGCTGATTAGATGATTTTGACTCTCATGATTTTGATATTTGACGGTTTAAACTTAAAAAGGATGAACATGGATTTAATTAAATAAATGTTTTATCTATTTAATTAAATCATGATGTTTGGATTTATTAAAAGGTCAGATGAAATGTTTATTTGATTTTAAATAAATGATCCTAGGAGATGAAATTACCTAATGAATGGATGAAAGTGCACCTGATTAATTGATGAATGGTCCTAATGCGACATCTAATTTGACTGAATTCGATCGAATGCATAATGTTAATTTTGCATGTCTACACTTCTTCACCTGTAAATCTACACATATAAAGAGAAGAAAAATGTTTTTTTTGGTGAATGGAGTTTTCCTTAGTCAAACCCCATGTTTGGTAATTAAATATTGATAATGAAATAAAGTGATAAAATGAAGGAATTGATGAATGAAGGCACAAAGAGAAACATGCATGCAACAACGACCCAATATACACAATCATACAATGTTAAAATCAATGCAAAATCAAAAAGAAAGGAAAAGGGTGGATCAAGCCTTGACTATTTGTCCAAAGCCTAAGTTTTTTTCTACTAAAATACACCCACAAGGGATAGTGCAGTTCGACATACACTATGTGAGTCCCAAGAGAAAATTATAAACACACAATGGTCTATTAGAATCTAATATACACTAGGTGTGCACCCATAAAAAGGTGGCAGATGAAAAATTAATTGCAGGTCTATAGGATTCCATACGTCAACCATACCAAAAGTTATACTTCTTGATAAATTTGATAAGGTTCGACACAAAATGGTCAAATATTTCACAAGGCTAGCAAGCTACATTATGCTCTAGACACTCGTGAAATAAAAGGCACCAGTAACAAGAAAGTTGTTTTATGATTGGTGGCCATGCTATAAGGTTGAAAAGAATTAGGATAATCAAACGGGTTTTTAATAATACATGAAAGGTCTCACCTTAGGGAACATCACACCTGACATCACCACCAAGAGAGGACTAGCCAAGGGATAAAATATTCACACCTTAGGGAATGTAAACCATATATTACCACTAAGAGGAATGCTATATGCCAAGAAAGATCGCACTCTTGTAGGAAATTAAACCTAATGTCACCACCAAGAAGAAACATCACATGAATTAAGAAGACCACACTTTGAAAAGGGTCATACAATTATGCAAATAATAAGTGAGGGACTAAATGCCCCCACTTTAAAGAAACTACCTAAACACCATGTTGTGAGAAACTGTTTTAAAGTAGAAATATGATAAATTCCAAAAGAAAGCATGAGAGATTATTTGGAAAAACCTATTACAATGATATGTTCCAAATAAAGATGCTTTCCCCCAAAGATAACACATAAGGGATCTATCGATTTGGGGTCAGCATGTCTTCGATATAGTGATATAATAGACCTCAGAACCATCATCATTCTCCAAATACTTGTAGAACAACAAACACAAAGGAGGATGACACATAGAGAGAGAAATCAAAGAAAATATTTTGATTCAACATGGAAGAGACCTACATGTCTTAATGCCTTGCATCATCCCCAAAAGGAAAACACAAGACAAACAAAAAGATAATGGTTTACGATATATAGAAGAATGGCATGATAGGTTTGCTTCCTTTGTATCCTTGCATCAATGGAGTGGCAAGGGGCATCCAAAGAAAATATCAAAAACATAAATACACACCATACAACATGATATGTTATGCCCCGCTGTGTGAACCCCAAAGGACAACAAATACTGCAAAAAAAAAATAAAAATTGTTTACAAGTGAAACATTACACTTGATGGATATGTACATGCATTATAGGAACAACAATTATGCATTTACAAGTCATTCACATCCACTAGGGTACACGGAAAGGACATATTATGATTCAAAAACTTTTATCAAACAAAAGCGAAAATAAAAATAGGACTACATAAAAATAACATATAATCATCCATGAGCAATAGAGATGAAAATATATGCATCCTTAATTTTATATCAATTGATAAATCAACATTACAATTGTGGAGTATATTTCCACAGATACATCACATCATGGATATAATAGTACATTACATTTCTTCAGAAGTACACTACATTTCTTCAAGAGTACATATGCATCTTGATGCAAGAGGATGAGATACAACAATTGCAAGAATGTTACACAATGGAACACGGTACCATAAAACTGAGGGAAAGTCTTCAACCAAGTGAAGCTTTGGAACTCTGCATCCACTTCTGCATCACGAACACATCCTATGAACCTAATGGGTGCATAGCACGTTCCACCCCACCGTGTGGACCCGAAGGTCCACCCCCCATGCTAGGAGATGACAAGAAAGGGTCCACATCTAGACAAGATCAAGCAAACAATGATAACATCAAAACTGACATAAAACAACATCACAAAGGACATCAACACTTCTAGAGGCTACCAAGCAAAGGAAAGTAAATGGATACTATGGGAGAGTGTCATCACATGGCATTACATTGATTATCTGGGAAACCTATCATAAGGTACCACCTCCATGTATGGTTATCTAGGCTACCTATCTCAAGGCACCACTCCATAGGGTGAATTATGTGAGACCACCTACCTTTCACGAAGACAAGGTAGTGATTTTACTAACCAGGTCTTCTCATCCCATCCTTAGCCTATGAAAGCACTAGTAGTATGGGTGAGGCACATAATTAATCTTGCTTAATGTTTAACTACCCAAACCCACTAGTTCATTAATTATATTATCACTTGATTAGGAAACTCTTCCTTTGGTTACCCTAACAACCCCTTTGTGCACCTACCCCCATGAAAAGCCACCCTCCCAAATAGTTCTAAAATAAGACTCACAACAACAAGGGGTATACCAACATAAAAAGTCACAAGACAAAAGCACGAGTGAGGTATGAACCATCTCACTCTAAGTCATAACCATAAAAGGAAAAGAAACAATGGAACAAGGTACACCCACAAACTCAACATAGAGATACAAAGGTCAACACAAAGACCTAATCATGGGAAAATTCAACACAAATAGGTTTCCCAATGCCTCCTGAAGTCTAACAACCTTACACCCATAACTTATCAAAGGGAGTGACTTAGACATTAATGGTTCCCGACTCATCCAAAACATGTCTATATATAAAGATTACATCAATAGAAAAATAAGTCAAGGGAAAAATATGATCAATCATAGAACCACTAGCATGCATAAGGAATCAATACCAAGGAGTATCCAAATTATATAAATAACAATCTAATAGAAGAAATTGTAATTAAATTTAACTCTAAATAACTTGACATTAAAACTAATTTTAAATGCACATGCAAATAGATCTAATCTAAATCGTTTAGGAACTATGAAATATATCAAAATAATAAACATTACATCAAAATAATTAAAAATTATAATTATAATCTATATATATATATATATATATATATATATATTTGTTACTTAAAATGATAAATTTAATTCAAATATAACATATTTGTTTATTGCAAATAATTTAATTAGAAATATACATACGGGCAAATCATAGTCAATAATAAATGAATTTGTAAATAAGTTTAACTTTAACTAAATTTATCATTAAAGATCAATTTAAATGTACTTGTACATTATTCCTGATACTCATTTTTACCATTTATTTACAAAGACATTCCATTTAATCACTTAGTTTAATTTCCTGTTTCACTAAAACATTTATCTATAACAACACATATAAGCTTTAATCTATTAAACATAATACATTAAATTATCTTTCCATAAATCCATAAATTAAAAATAAATAATCACATGTCCAACTCATATAAAATATATATCTTTAAAATCTCAGAAATTTAAAAAAACATTGGCATAAATATTAGTATTAAGATTACTTTGTGAGCATTAACTTAGCCATTATGTTATCCTCAATGATTTTAGTACTAATCTATATAATTATTAACTAACACCATTATTTACTTATCTATTTTCCTTCATATCTATTTTACTCAGTAATTATTTTACTTAGGGTTAAATTTGAAATGCTAGCAACAATAATAGATAATTCTAATTTGAACAATACATCAAATAAGATTAATAAACCTATTCTAATTATAAACCTTCCAATTAAGATTTCGTATTAAGAACATTCCTAAATTAACAAACTTGTCTAATCACCCTAATATAAATCCTTATGAGACCTAATCATATCTAAATCTACACTTACATTTTGCTCGCAATAAAATTGTATTCTAGTTTCATTTTCCAATTGATGTAATATTAAATGAATAAAAATCTAAGTAACCAAAAAGAACTATAGTATGACTTTGTATTATCATATTCTCGTTAAGAAGTTTAATTGTATTTTACTTCTTTAATTCAAAATAACTCTTTTTACTAGATTTAGTAAATTTTAAAATGCCTCTTCTCAGCTAATATCTTCTAGTTTTTGTAAATTTAAAATGCCTTTATATATATATATATAAAGAAAATATTACTTGACTCCTAACCTTTCCTAAGAGACAATACACAAACAGTAAAGAAATGCAACAGCAGGTAAAATAACTACACACCTATTTTCACATATGAAAAAAAAATATGCTTATACAATAAAGTAGAACACAAAAAAGAACTGCAAATACATTTTGAACCTAATTTTTGAAATAAAAAATCTAATTTAGTATTTTATTTTCAAGTGTAGCAACTACAATAGATTACCAGAACAAAAAAATAGGGGTTACTTAAACCTTTAAACTTCCTATTATAATCCAGTGCTGAGGCTGAGACAGGTTGACAATGGAATTTAGGTAGATTATTTAACCCTCTACATAATTCTATTTTCAAGGACTGCATATGTGATAGGTAACGAATGGAATCAAAGAGGCTATTTAATTTACTACATGAAGTTAGTCTAAATGTAGCAGTCGTGATAGGTTGCCAAAGGTATTAGGAAGTTTATTTAATTTTTTATGTTCTTTCAAGTCTAAATGTTGCAGCTGAAACAGGTTGCCAAAGGAATCAGGAGTGTTATTTAATTTTCCACGCACTTTCTAGTCTAAATGTTGCAGCTCAGAAAGGTTGCAAAGGGTATCAAGGAGATTATTTAAATTTATGTACCCTGCAAAGTCTAAATACTGCAGATGTGATAGGTTGCCAATGATATCAGGGAGATTATATATATATGCATCAGTTAGAAGAAATATCCCAATGCCACTGGTGAAAGCAATAAAGGGTTAGCAACCATTGAATAATAATGAAGGGGTTTTAATTAAAATAGCGCATGAAGCATAAAAATAGAAATTACCTTCACCCTTCTAGTGTTCCTTACTCTCCTACTATTATAACCAACCATTGCCATTTCATTCTCAAGAAGGCCACTTGAAAAAAAAGCAATGGAAAAAGGAAAATAGGGAATTCACACAGACACAAGCTAAAACCTCCAAAGTCAAGGTAAAATTAATTCAGTGTGCATGCAATAGCTGGTACGTTTTTTTTATCACTATGAATGATCCTTTTATTTTTTGCAAGTTTGAAGTTTGGAAATTAACTTCACCACAATCAAAGGTAAGCGCTCTAAGTACATTGACAATATTTTGTTTTCAAGTGTTGCAACTGCGACAGGTTGAGAATGGACTGAGAGTGATTATTTAAACCTCTACAACATTCAAGTTCAAGTGTTGTTGCTGTGACAGGATGCCATAACACGGCGAGCAAACAGTTAAACAGAATCCCTTAAAGAAATGCAGACCCTCAACAAAATAAAAATACGCCACAATGATAATTGTTGCGGCTTGGACAAGAAGACAATGTTATCAGAGATGTTGTTTAATTTACTACATGGAGTCAGTCTAAATGTAGATATGTAATGGTGTCTGTGTAACAAATATTTATTACTAAATTAATTGGATAGGATAAAATGATACTTGGCTATCTTTTAACAGCATAAGGAAACCTAAAACAAAGAAAAACAACACGTACCTAAAACCCAGGCGCACTCACTTAATGGCATAAATACATATACTTTCATTTAAAATGTGGAACCTACAGAAAGATCAGAGGTGTGGCTAGTTCCAAGGGGCTGCATAGAGTAGTGAAAGGAGAGGAAGTTAGAGGTAGCCAACAAAGAGAAAAAAATACATAAATATAACCAAGTTACTTTTATTTTAATTGATGCTTATACATATATATATATAAATGAATACATATATATATATAGCTTACTTCTATTCTAATACAGCTTACATAGCTTACTTCTATTCTAATACAGCTTACAGTATAAAATTCAACAAGGGCCGATTACTACATAGCATAGGCAGTGATAAAATTCATTCAAGCCATTCAAAATAAAACATAGAACAAATAACGAATTTTCTTAGAGAAACAATTTGGGGAGAAAAGAAAAGGAGTTCAAATAACTAATATTATGACACAAATTCTAGTGCAACACCTACCTGGACTCTTCCGCTCGGTGATGAAGAGGACGGTTGAGTTAAATCCACCACTTCTTCTAAATTCCCTCCTCTGTAAAAACAATGTCTCTTTTCTTTTACTTTTGACCAGAGCACAAGTCACCGTTAAAGAGATTTGTTCCCTTCCGTCATTTTTCTTTTCTATTTTTGCAAAAACAATTCTCGAATGTTTTCTTTTACCCCCAATTCCAAATAAAATAGAGAAGAGTCTCTAATATTTTTGAGGAAACTAAGGGACAGATGGCACTCTCACAAAATTCATTTTTCAACACCCAACAAATTTTCTTTTCACCTTGTTTCCACCTAGAGGAAAATCTTCCATTTGAAAAGATTAAGAAATTTACCCCCACTAAGTTTGGTTGCCATAAAAAAATATAGTTTTAATGTTAATCCATCATAATTTTATCATGCTCATTCAATTTAATCAAATCTTTATTAGGGTGGGTAAAAACTTTTAAATATATATATAAATGCACATAATTATTATTTATTATTTTATTATATTTTAAAAACTTTACTTTAGATGTAATATTTCATTACATCCCTCTATCAAATAATTTAAATTTAAATTTATCAAATAATTTAAATTTAAACTTTAAACTTTATTAATATGTGGATTATCAATCCACTTTATTTTAAATTAAAATAACCATCATTTATAAATACAAATTTGTGTTTCATTTGAATTTCAATATAATTATAATCTTTACATTAATTTAATATTTTAATTATTAAGATTCCCTTAATAAATTAATAATTTAATTTATTACTATAATTAAATTCATATTATAAAAATGAGCTAAGAAGCTCAAAACAAGGCCTAAATGAACATAAACAATGACTATGCCCGATACTAGAAACACATTAATTATCTAATTATATGCATCCAAATAAAATGATAAACACATCAAGATTTACGACTTAAAACGATCGACATGAAACAGTACAATACCATAACAGGACAAAATACTGACGGATGACATCCTTAAACATTGATAGGATGAAAGACATGGACGGGGACACTTCCTTCTCAAATCCTTAAACCATGTCATATCCATTGGGTATATTGGGCACGCTCAGACCTGATAGTGTGGGTGAAGTTAGTGCCCGGTACCTGCAGCCCTGCATAAAACCAAGTGTTGAAACAACATATATATCTAATGTCAAACACATTGCGAGAGAGAATTGCGATGTGGTAGGGTGCTCATAGATGAGCGATGCAACACCATCCCCCTCTCCCAAACCTCAAACATTAGCACATCATCATACATATCATGAAATGAGTATTAAACAATTTACATAACCACACAATATATCATAATCAGGTAAATACGGGCACCATGCATCATTATATTATCAACATCATATAACAGTATCATGATCATCCAATAAAACTCATAAGTCAAACAAGTGAAACAATCACCAATGTAATCACGAGTATGTGTCAAACATAATAGTATCCACACAGTATCATAACATAACAGTATCATGAGAGGCACTACATCCTCCCCCCTACACCTAGGCTTACTCCTAGAAGCCAGAAAACAAAAAAGGAAATGATTCTTGAATGCGGGATGCATCCTCCCATGCTGATGATGACTCATCATTAGGGTCCCATTGGACCCACACCTGCTCAATCTCTCTACCCCTGAGAACAAGTCTCCTGTGCTAAAGCACAACGATGGGCTCGAGTGCCAGTTGCTTGTCCTCGACTTGCAATGCACTCCAATCAAGCACATGAGAAACATCTGGATAATAGGGTCTGAGAATAGAAATATGAAACACATCGTGGATGTGCGATAGACTAGGCAGCAATGCTAGTTGATAAGCAATGAGGCCAATTCTCTCCAACACCTCGAATGGTCCCAAAAAATGAGGCACAAACTTAGAGCCTTTTCTGTAACAGAATGAACTCTTTCGTGGATGCACTCAGAAGAAAACCCGATCTACAACCAAAAACTGACGGTCGACCCTATGAGCATCAACATACTTCTTTTTCCTATCCTAGATTGCTACTAAGTGCTCTCTGATGCGAGCAACCTATTACTCCATATCCTGAAGCATCTCGGGTCCAAGTAGAACTCGGTCCTTGGGATGGTCCCAACTCAATGGACGTCCATATAATGCCTAAAAGGGAACCATGTCAATTGAGTTGTGATAACCATTATTATAAGCAAACTCTACCAGATGCAAATAATCCTCCCAATGAGACTATTGATCCGTTACATACATATGAAGCATGTCCTCAAGAACCTAGTTGACTCTCTCTGTTTGACCATCTATTTCAGGATGGTAGGTAGAACTGAAGTTTAGTTGGGTTCCTAAGGAACACTGCAAGGATGTCCACAATGCAGAAGTGAACACTGGATCTCTATCAAAAATGATCCTTCGCAGAATTCTGTGCAGTAGAACAATATCCTCCATGAAAATTCTGGCTACAGAGGAAGTAGTATAGGAGGATTAGATAGGAGAGAAGTGTACCACCTTGGTCAACCTATCAACGATGGCCATGACAGCATCATGTCAAAGAGAAAACATAGGTAAACCAACAATAAAGTCCACTAATATGATATCCCACTTCCATTCAGGAATGAGATGAGGTTGTAAAAGACTTGTGGGATGCTGATGTTCTGCCTTAACTCTCTAACATTCAAGACATCTTGCCACAAATTCTGCAATGTCTCTCTTCATTCTAGCCCAAAAGTATAGTGAACAAAGGTCTGCATACATCTTCTTGACTCCTGGATGAGCGAAATAGGGAGCCCGATGTGCCTCAGTCATGATTAGGGTACAAAGACCCTTTGTAGGAGGTACATACATAAATCCCAAATACCACAAAATCCCATTAGATTCCAAAGCATAACTAGAAAAATTTCCTTCAAGAGCCCTATCTGACTCAGTTTCTATCTTCACTTCCTGATACCAACTATCTACAGGAAGTGGCGCGAGGATCTAGGTCCTCAAATCCATATCAAGAGTTATTGTAGATATCTCATGCCTCCACCGACTCAAAGCATCCACCACTATGTTTTCCTTTCCCTGATGTACTTAACCTCAAAATTGTATTCACAAAGAAATTACATTCATCTCCTCTGCCTAGCATTTAGGTTTGGCTACGTAAAAATATACTGCAAGCTGCAATGATTTCTTTGAAGCTCAAACCGATGCCCTAATAAAAAGTGCCTCCATTTCACAAGCACATGGACAACCACGACTAACTCTAAATCATGTGTAGGTTAATTTAGCTCATGGCCCTTGAGCTTGTGGGACTCAAAATCAATCACATGACCCTCTTGCATCAAAACGGCCCCTCAACCTTCCAAGCAAGCATCTGTACATACTACAAATTCCCTAGACGAATCAGGAACTGCTAGAATCGATGCACTGGTTAACTTTTCCTTAAGGGTCTGAAAAGCTAATTGACATTGTTTTGACCAAACAAATTGTTTTCCTTTTCTCTGAAGGGTAATGATGGGATGTGCAATCCTCAAAAATCCCTCCATGAACCACCGATAGTAGCCTTCCAAACCCATAAAACTGTGAATCTCAGGAACATTCATGGGTGCAGGACAATCAACTATGGCTTGAATCTTTGAAGGATCCATGGAGATACCTTCCCCAAAGATGACGTGACCCAATTATTTCACTTCAATCTTATAAAACTCACACTTAGCCAAATTAGCATATAGCTAGTTGTCTCTTAAGCACTGCAACACCTGCCTCAAGTGTTCTTTGTGCTCCTCCATAGTTTTTGAGTAGATTAGGATATCATCGAGGAACACTAGAACAAATTGGTCCAAGTAGGTTCAGAAGACTCCATTCATCAGGCTCATGGACACTAATGGTGCATTCGTCAACCCAAATGGCATAAACGTGAATTCATAATGCCCATACTGAGTGCGAAATGTTGTTTTGTGAATATCAGCTTCAGCTATCCGCAATTGATGGTATCCTAACTTAAGATCTATCTTTGAAAATGCCTGAGCCCCTTTTATCTAATCAAATAGGTCATCAATTCTTGGAAAATGGTACCAGTTCTTCATTGTCACCTTGTTTAGCTTCCTATAGTCAATGCACAAATGGAGGGAGTTGTCCTTCTTCTTCATGAATATAATTGGTGCTCCCCACGGGGAAACACTAGGATGAATGAACCCTTTTGCTAAAATTTCCTCTAGCTACAAACAGAGCTCCTGAAGCTCATGAGTTGTCATCCGATATGAAGCCCATGATATAGGCTTATCCCTAGGTACAAGATCAATCTTAAAGTCAATGTCACACTTTGGTGTCATTCCTAGAATCTCACTCAAAAAAACATCTGCAAATTCCTTAAGGAGAGGATAGTCATCCAATGACATCTCTTGACTCTCTCCCAAATCAAAGTCATTGACTAACACAACAAACAACTGATAGCCCTGGCGGAAACACCTCTTTAGCTGCATAGTAGAAATCATCTGTAATGAGATGGGTCTTTGTATGCCAATGATCTCCACTTCGTTTCTTGAATCATCTACACACTGCACAACCTTGTGCCAACAATATATTATTGCACGGTGAGCATTCAGCCAATCCATACCCAAAACAACATCATAGGACCCAAGGGGTAGGATTCGAAGGTCCACCGTAGTCACCAACGACCCAATTTTCAAAACACATCCTTCAACAAAAATTTCAACTGCTACCTTTTCCTCGGAGGCCAATTCGACTTGCCACTTAATGCCTTGCATTGCTACCACCAGTCTACAATGCTTTACTACTGAAGGGGAAATAAATGAATCTGATGCACCAGAATCAAATAGAATAGATATACTAGTGCCTTGTAACACACCTGATGCCTCAACCACAGTGCCCTGGTGATCGGGTTGATGGTTTTCAACCATTGCAAATATTTGATGAGATTTGCCTGCATCGCCCAGTGGCTGGCCTTTGACTAAACCCTGAAGTCTTCTTCTGTGAACATTGTCTAGCAATATGTCCCTATTGACCACATGAGAAACAACTTATAGCTAGACCAAAACCTCTGCCTCCTCATGGTGCACTTTACTGCTGATAACTGCTCCGATTGGGAGCTAACTGTTAGCTCTTAGTAGGCTGCTCAAAATGATTACACTGATTACGTTGCCAACTCTGATTATTTTTGAACTGAGTTTTGATGCTCTACTGAGATTGGGAACTTTTGTGCTTAGATTATGATTGTTGTTTCTGTTGTCTTCCCTTAGAAGGCACATGATGACTCCTAGAAGATCCCGTAGCTTAAGGTTGCCCACTTCAAGAACCAAAACCAAAAGCAAATGCACTACCAATTTGCACCCCTATGTGACCTCCCCATGCCATGGCCAAATTTTCCTCTACCAGACAGGCCTTCTCAACAACTACTTCTATTGTCTTTGGTTCAAAGACCTAGACTTCTCCACTGATTCGGGAGTTTAAGCCCCTAACAAAGTGTTGTACAAGCATTGCCTCATCATTGTCAATTCTCGCATACTGTTTGAGCTCATAGAATCGACACTCATACTGATCAACTGAAATTTCCATTTTTCTTAGCTCATGAAATTCATCTTCTCAGCACTACCTCCAATGATTTGAGAGGAAACAGGCTCTAAATCTTTCCAAAAACAACTCCCAAGTCACCATGTTGATGTCTAGGTGCAGTTTTTGTTCTTCTAGACGCCACCATGTAGATGCAAAGCCTCTGAGGTGCATAATGACACACCTAGACCAAGTATTGCTACCATTAGGATGCATCTCAAAGCGACGATCCAAGTCTATTAGCCATGTTTCTGCCTCAAGTCCTCCGCCAGGACCATCGAAGGTGGGAGGATGAGCTCTCAATAGATCCCTCATGTGACCTACCACTACTGCATCCTACTCTGCTGATACTTCCTTCCACCTCAGAGACCTCTCCCTTTCTCTATCTACTTGTTTTTCTCCTTCAAGCCTAGGGCCTAAACAACCATGCACCTCCTCAAACAATTGTCGTAACTAAAAACCATCTGTTCCCAACTACTTTCGATTTTGATCTCCTCCTTCTAGATGATTTTGAGATCCCTATTGTTCCTCACATTCTAATTCATGGGAGCTTTGTGACAGATTACTTTCACAAATGGCTCTACGACCACCACCTCCTCGGCCTCTACCATAGCCACGGCCTCTAACTTGAGGCATGCTCCTGCACGACATCAGAGGGGGAACATGTTAGATCCAGAGTTAAGCGCATAGGTTAGCTTAATGGGCACAATTAACCTAGAGTACCTAGAGTTGTAAACCTTGGCTCTGATACCAATGATGTTACGCCCTACCATGTGAACCCCAAAGGACAACAAATACTACAATTTTTTTTTTGTTTAAAAGTGAAACATTACATACGGTGGATACGCACATGCATTACAGGAACAACACTTATGCATTTACAAGTCATTCACGTCCTTTGGGCTAGATAGAAAGGACATATTATGATTCAAAAAAATTTATCAAACAAAAGCTTAAATATAAACAAGATTACATAAAGATAACATATAATCATCTATGACCAATACAGATGAAAAGATATGCATTCTTAATTTTGTTTCGATTCATAAATCAACATTACAATTGTGGAGTATATTTCCACTGATACATCACATCATGGATATAATAGTACATTACATTTCTTCAAGAGTACATATGCATCCTGGCACAAGAGGATGAGATACAAAAATTGCAAGAATGTTACACAATGGAACATGGTACCATAAAACTAAGGGAAATTCTTCAACCAAGTGAAGCTCTGGAACTCTACATCTTCTTTTGCATCGCAAACACATCCTAGGAACCCAATGGGTGCATAGCATGTTCCACCCAACCACGTGGACCCAAAGGTCCACCCCCCATGCTAGGATATGACAAGAAAGGGTCCACATCCAAACAAGATCAAGCAAATAAGGCTAACATCAACACTGACCTAAAAATACATCACAAAGGATATCCACACTTCTAGAGGCTACCAAGCAAAGGAAAGTAAACAAATACTATGGGACAGTGTCATTGCATGGCCTTACATGGATTATCCAAGAAACCTATCACAAGGTACCACCTCCATCTATGGTTATACAGGCTGCCTATCTCAAGGCGCCACTACATAGGGTGACTCATGTGGGACCACCTACCTTTCGCAAAGACAAGGCAGTGATCTTACCGACTAGGTCTTCTCATCCCATCCTTAGCTTGTGAAAGCACTAATGGTATGGGTGAGGCACATAATTAATCTTGCTTAATGTTTAACTACCCAAACCCACTAGTTCATTAATTATATTATCACTTGACTAGGAAACTCTTCCATGGGTCACACTAATAGCCCCTTTGTGTGTCGACCCCCATGAAGAGACACCCTCCCAAATAGTTTCGAAATATGACTCACAACAACAAGGGGTGTACCAACAAAAAAAGTCACAAGACATATGCACGAGCGAGGCATGAACCATCTCACTCTAAGTCATAACCATAAAAGGGAAAGCAACCATGGAACAAGGTACACCCACAAAATCAACATAGAGATACAAAGGTCAACATAAAGACCTAATCATGGGAAAATTCAACACAAACAGGTTTCCCAATGCCTCTGGAAGTCTAACAACCTTACACCCATAACTTATCAAAGGGAGTGACTTAGGCATTAACGGGTTCCCAACTCATCCAAAACATGTCTATATATTAAAGATTACTTCAATAACAAAATAAGTCAAGGGAAAAATATAATCAATCATGGAACCACTAGCATGCATAAGGAATCAATACCAAGGAGTGTCCAAATTAAATAAATAACATTCTAATAGAAGAAATTATAATTAAATTTAACTCTAAATAACTTGACATTAAAACTAATTTTAAATGCACCTGCAAATAGATCTAATCTAAATGTGTTAGGAATTATGAAATATATTAGAATAATAAAAATTACTTCAAAATAATTAAAATTTAAAATTATAACCTATATATATATTTGTTACTTAGAATGATAAATTTAATTCAAATATAACATGTTTTTGATAAAGGGTAAAACAGGTTTTACAGGGACCCGAAACCACAAAGTTTTACAACATAATAGATATGAAAGAAAAATTCAACAAAAACAACCAGCTGCACAAAAGGATAAAACCAGAAAAAACTATAGCTACTCGTAGAAGACCAGGAAGGTCAAAAAAAGCCAGCAAAAAAGCCAACAAAAAATTGGTAGCGACTAACCCAAAGTCTTTAGGACAGACTCAGTCTCTGCCTCCAAATTCTTCATCTCATGAACACCCTTCTTAAACATTTGAATCATATGCGGAGTGGGGGAAGCCTTCCTCTTCAGATTGGCCTTGGTTCTCTTAGAGATGCCAGCATCCTCCTCCCGGTTTCTTTCATTGGTATCCTCGAGGTCGACCACTAGAGATCCAGTTTCTCAATCATGGCATTGATGATTATGGTGTTATGTCTGGCCATATGATTGTTTTGCTCACCAATGATTTTAATAGTATTTTTCATTTTTTCCATCTCAATTTCAATGTTTCTATTTTTGCCAGCTTGGTTTTGAGTGTCATTGTTGAGACTGCGATCTCTTCGTTTCACTTCTATTTTTTCAATCGCTGCAACCTTGGCTCCCAACTCTTCCAACTTACTTTGCAGGGCCCAGTTTTTTATCTTTAGCTCATTAATTTCATTGAAAGTCCATTTCGAAAGTTTGAAATGGGTATCAGCATTATTTCTAGCTAAATTCAAAACATCCATAGAGGGATCCCTATTAGTGTTGAGACAAGTATTCTCAGGGACAGGAGTGACAAGGGACCCAGTCCTATTAGTTCTATCCATCGACGGGTTAGCAGAGGGCTCAGTATTATTAGCACCAGACGCCTCAGAGTCAAGGGATTCTTTGGAGTATGAAACAAGGTTTTTAGCCTTGGGATTCTTATCAATAAGGGAGGGGCTTTCCAGCTTGGGCACAACAAAACCTTTAATAGTAAGAGGGTTAGGGTTTTTCTTGCTTGAATGGGCAGCAGGCAGACCAAGGACAATTCTACCTGGACTTGAATTGGAAAAAACCCCGAGTAGCTAGGTTTAGTATCGTCATCCTCAGATTCAGGGGCGGCTTCAAGATTAGCAAGGATGGGCATATTTTGGTAATGCTCGATAATTAATCTAATCAGGCCAGTATGCAAAATCGGGAATCTTCTAGGGCTTTTTTTGTGGTCAACCAGACTTTTCCTCAAAGAGCAACAAATAAAGTAGGGGAAAGAAACCCTTACCTTGTAGCGGAAATGGTTGAGTAGGGAAAAGTGATAGCTGTAGACCCTAGTGAAACAACCATCCATAGTTATGGACTCCATGATGACACGTAGGACCTTTCTCCACAGGGATTTTATGGTGTCGGCATCAAAGTAGCTATTAGCAATTTTTACCAGTTTCAGTTTTAATTCTCTTTTTTAAAAAATCTGACGATGGCATCATTTGAAAAAACCCTATCCCTAAAAAACTTTTTCCCTTTAGTCGACATTCCCGTCACTTTAGCTATCAGGTTTTCGTTGAGCTCGACATTCCTACCAAAAAGGGTAAGATTCCCATTATCCCAATTTTTCTCAAAAAGATCTGTAGCCTTTTCACTAGAACCATGGAGCTTCTCTAGGAACGGAAGTAACCCCCTGCTTTTAACTTTATTCCAAGCCTTAACATTTCTTGTGTACATCTCATAGCTGTCCGGCTCAGTTCTTTTCCTGTCTCCACCCATCTTAGCAAACACAGTGGGGCACACCGACACAATATCTTTACTAGAACTAGTCCCGCTAAATCTAAGAACCCACAAAGTGTGCCAAACCACCTTGCAAACTAAGCAAATAAGCTTGGTCCCATACAATCTAATGATTATGATGTGATAACTCCATCCTGTCCTCAATAAAGAGATGGCATGCCTCTTGTCCATGTAATTTATCATAGTTCAATAAAGTGCAGACATTAACACTTAGATCATTAAAGTTTAGCCAAGTTCTCTGATCATTACTCCTAACCCCTTCATTAGCAAAAAAATCCGCTACAGCATTAGCTTCTCTATAGGCATGTGAAATTTTAATTTTGTCAAATTTAGCAAGAATCGAGGTGGCATCATCAATCCAAGATTTAATTGTCCACAAGGGGGGGGCCTTTCCACAAAGAAAGTCAATAATATTTTTGGAGTCACCTTCAAGCCAGATATTTTTAAAGTTAAGAGTATGGGCTAAATTTATAATGTGAAAAGCACTAGCAGCCTCAGCCAAGTGATTGGTTTGGGATCCAAGAGGAGTGGCCGTAGCACCAAGAAAGTTGCCAAAGGAGTCCCTTATGACTCCACCATAGCCTGCCACCCCCGGATTACCTTTAGCCACTCCATCAAAGTTAGCTTTGATCCAACCATTAGGCGGGAAAGACCAGGGAACATCCTCTCTATCCTTCTTGGCTTTTTAAGGGGCGCATGGAAAATCGAGACTAATATTCCATTCCTTGGAAACTATAAGGTCATAAGACGATTGAGCCACTTTCTCAAAATTACTAACCTTCTAGGGGATGGCATTGACATTCTCTTTCAAGAATCTGATAATTCTATCAAAAACAATATCCACCGAAGCTTCTTTGTCTCTATAAATTCTATTGTTGCGTTCTTTCCAAAGACCCCAAGCAACATGAGGGAGAGAGAAGTCCCATAGAAACCTGAGAACAGGATTATGAGTCAGAGCTTTCCATTGGATGAAAAATTCTTCAATAGATGAAGGAAAAACCCAAGAGAGATGCCAAAAGCTGATAATTTTTTCCCAGATTGAGGCCACAAAAGGACAATGAAGGAACATATGCCGCATTGACTCTGCTTCCCTCTTACAAAGAAAACATCTATTAGGTATTTGTAATCCACATTTACACAGGTTATCAATTGTAAGCACCTTATTTTGGAGAAGGATCTAGAAAAAAATGTTCATTTTAGGGACCAAATGTTTGAACCAAGCCTTCAACCAAAAGGGAGGAGAGCCCTGGGAGGAAGTAATCCTGGCAAAGGCAGACGAAACTAAATAGTTTCTCAAGGGTTCATCGATCCAGACAAGACGATCTTCCAACTGATCAAAGCAGAGTCTAATAGCCAATAAAGATGACTGAATAGGAGCAAGAGCTTGACTGATAAGACACAGATCCACCCATTTACCATTCACTATGTAGTCTTTGACATAGGATCCAAAATGAGCCTTGCAATTCTCAGCCCACCCACTAAAGGAATCAATTTTTACAAGGGGCTCCTTGAACAACCATCTTTCCTCCCAAAATCTTGTTTCTAAATTAAAAAAAACATGACATAAATATTAGTATTAAGATTACCCTGTGAGCATTAACTTAGCCATTACGTTATCCTCAATGATTTTAGTACTAATCTATATAATTATTAACTAACACCATTATTTACTTATCTATTTTCTTTCATATCTATTTTACTCAGTATTTCTTTTACTCAGGGTTAAATTTGAAATGCTAGCAACAATAATAGATAATTCTAATTTGAACAATACATCAAATAAGATTAATAAACCTATTCTAATTATAAACCTTCCAATTAAGATTTTGTATTAAGAACATTCTTAAATTAACAAACTTGGCTAATCACCCTAATATAAATCCTTATGAGACCTAATCATACCTCAATCTACACTTACATTTTACTCACAATAAAATTGTATTCTAGTTTCATTTTCCAATTGATGTAATCTTAAATGAATAAAAATCTAAGTAACCAAAAAGAACTACAGTATGACTTTGTATTTTACTTCTTTAATTCAAAACAACTCTTTTTACTAGATTTAGTAAATTTAAAAATTCCTCTTCCCAACTAATATCTTCTAGATTTCATAAATTTAAAATTCCTTTTTTTATTATATATAAAGAAAATATTACTTGACTCCTAATCTTTCCTAAGAGACAATACACAAATGGTAAAGAAATGCACCAGCAGGTAAAATAACTACACACCTATTTTCACATATGAAAAAAAATTATGCTTATACAATAAAGTAGAACAAAAGAAAGAACTGTAAATACATTTTGAACCTAATTTCGGAAATAAAAAATATAATTTAGTATTTTATTTTCAAGTGCAACAACTACAATAGATTACTAGAACAAAAAAATAGGGGTTATATAAACCTTTAAACTTCCTATTATAATCCAATGTTGAGGCTGAGACAGGTTGACAATGGAATTTAGCCAGATTATTTAACCCTCTACATCATTCTATTTTCAAGGATTGCAGATGTGATAGGTTGCGAATGGAATCAGAGAGGCTATTTAATTTACTACATGAAGTCAGTCTAAATGCAGCAGCGGTGATAGGTTGCCAAAGGTATCAGGAAGGTTATTTAATTTGTTATGCTCTTTCAAGTCTAAATGTTGCAGCTAAAATAGATTGCCAAAGGAATCAGGAGGGTTATTTAATTTTCCATGCACTTTCTAGTCTAAATGTTGTAGCTGAGAAAGGTTGCGAAGGGTATCATGGAGATTATTTAAATTTTTGCACCCTACAAAGTCTAAATACTGTAGCTCTGATAGGTTGCCAATGATATCAGGGAGATTATATATATATATGCATCAGTTAGAAGAAATATCCCAACGCCACAGGTGAAAGCAATAAAGGGTTCGCAACCATTGAATAATAATGAAGGGGTTTAAATTAAAATAGTGCATGAAGCATAAAAATAGAAATTACCTTCACCCTTCTAGTGTTTCCTTACTCTCCTACAGTTATAACCAGCCATTGCCATTTCATTCTCAAGAAGGCCACTTGAAAAAAAAGCAATGGAAAAAGGAAAATAGGGAATTCACACAGACACAAGCTACTTTAACTTGCAGAAAAAACCTCCAAAGTCGAGGTAAAATTAATTCAGTGTGCAGGCAATAGCTGGTACGTTTTTCTTTTATCACTATGAATGATCCTTTTATTTTTCACAAGTTTAAAGTTTGGAAATTAACTTCACCTCAATCAAAGGTAATCGCTCTAATTACATTGACATTATTTTGTTTTCAAGTGCTGCAACTGTAACAGGTTAACAATGGACTCAGAGTGATTATTTAAACCTCTACAAAATTCAAGTTCAAGTGTTGCTATTGTGATAGGATGCCATAACACGACAAGCAAACAGTTAAATAGAACCCCTCAAAGAAACACAAACCCTCAACAAAAGAAAAATACACCACAATGATAAGTGTTGTGGCTAGGACAAGAAGAAAATGTTATCAGAGAGTCTGTTTAATTTACTACATGGAGTTAGTCTAAATACATATATGTAATGGTGACTATGTAACAAAGATTTATTACTAAATTAATTGGATAGGATAAAATGATACTTGGCTATCTTTTAACAGCATAAGAAAACCTAAAACAAAGAAAAACAACACCTACCTAAAACCCAGGAGCACTCACTTAATGACATAAATACATATACTTTCATTTAAAATGTGGAACCTATAGAAAGATCAGAGGTGTGGCTAGTTCTAATGGGTTGCGAAGAGCATTGAAAGGAGAGGAAGTTACAGGCAACCAACAAAGAGAAAGAAAAAGAATAAATATAACGAGGATGCTTTTATTTTAATTGATGCTTTTATATATATATATATATATAAAATTTAGCTTACTTCCGTTCTAATACAACTTACAGTATAAAATTCAGCAAGGGCAGCGATAAAATTCATTCAAGCCATTCAAAATAAAACATAGAACAAATAACGAATTTTCTTAGAGAAACAATTTGGGGAGAAAAGAAAAGGAGTTCAAATAACTAATATTATGACACAAATTCTAGTGCAACACCTACCTGGACTCTTCCGCTCGGTGATGAAGAGGACGGTTGAGTTAAATCCACCACTTCTTCTAAATTCCCTCCTCTGTAAAAACAATGTCTCTTTTCTTTTACTTTTGACCAGAGCACAAGTCACCGTTAAAGAGATTTGTTCCCTTCCGTTATTTTTCTTTTCTATTTTTGCAAAAACAATTCTCGAATGTTTTCTTTTACCCCCAATTCCAAATAAAATAGAGAAGAGTCTCTAATATTTTTGAGGAAACTAAGAGACAGATGGCACTCTCACAAAATTCATTTTTCAACACCTCAAAAATTTTCTTTTCACCTTGTTTCCACCTGGAGGAAAATCTTCCGTTTGAAAAGATTAAGAAATCTACCCCCACTAAGTTTGGTTGCCAGAAAAATATATAATTTTAATGTTAATCCATGATAATTTTATCATGCTTATTCAATTTAATCAAATCTTTATTTGGGTGGGTAAAAACTTTTAAATATATATAAATGCACATAATTATTATTTATTATTTTATTATATTTTAAAAACTTTACTTTAGATGTAATATTTTATTACATCCCTCTATCAAATAATTTAAATTTAAACTTTAAACTTTATTAATATGTGGATTATTAATCCACTTTATTTTAAATTAAAATAACCATAATTTATAAATACAAATTTTTGTTTCATTTACATTTCAATATAATTATAATCTTTACATTAATTTAATTATTAAGATTCCCTTAATAATCATATTATAAAAATGAGCTATGAAGCTTGAAACAAGGCCCAAATGAACATAAAAAATGACTATTCCCGATACTAGAAACACATTAATTATCCAATTATCGATAATGATACGCATCCAAATAAAACGATAAATGCATCAAGATTTACAACTTGAAACGATCGACATGAAATAGTACAATACCATAACATGATGGAATACTAACGGATGACATTGTCAAACATTGATGGGATGATAGACACAAATGGGGACACTTCCTTGTCAAATCCTTAAACCATGTCATATCCATTGGGTATGTTGGGCACACTCAGACTTGACAGTGCGGGTGAAGTCCGTGTTTGGTACCTGCAGACCTGCATAAAACCAAGTGTTGAAACAACATATATATCTAATGTCAAACACATTGTGAGAGAGAATTGTGGTGTGGCAGGGTGCTCATGAATGAGCGATGCAACACTGTCCCCCTCACCTGAACCTCAAATGTTATCACATCATCATACATATCACGAAACGAGTATTAAACAATTTACATAACCACACAATATAGCATAATCAGGTAAAGATGGGCACCATGCATCATTATATTATCAACATCATATAACAATATCATGATCATCCAACAAAACTCATAAGTCGAACAAGTGAAACAATCACATAATCACGAGTATGTGTCAAACATAATAGTATCCACATAGTATCATAAGAGAACTGTATCATGAGAGGCACTACACTATACAGGGGATCACACTACACACATACAATCATAATGAATATGAAAATAACACAAGGAAAAGACTAGTATGTCACATGTGAGCCAACCTAAATTATTATTTTTGCATCCCAATCTTGCTCATTATTTATGGAAGGAAAATAACTAGCTAAAGGGGCAACAACGAGTAGCATTATAGGGCAATCACCAAGTTCAACATGTGGTGCTTCACTCTTGTTAGGAGGGTCATCTTGATGGTTCCCATCTAGATTAATGGAAGGGGAAAATAAAAAATTTAGCTCATTATGCACTTCCTCGTCAATCTTAATAATCTCATCATCATCATCCAAATTTATCACAATAGGAGGTCTAATGATAATTTCCATTGTAGGTTCATTTTTTTGTTGTGGCGAAGGTGGAGAATCATCATGCTTTACTTGATTTGGTGTTTGATCTTTTTTTTGCTTTGTTTTTTTCTTCTAATAGATGAGTAATAGCATGATGTTGACGCCCACACTCTTTAGCGTTTTAGTTTCTTCTTGAATAGTTTTCAAGTTATGATTGTGTAGGAGCGAGTTTATCAACGATTGGTTTCTTTTCTTCCCACAAGGGAGGAATGGAAGGAACCATTGAGGGTTGGTCAACCACTTTCACTTTATGATGATGAAGAATGAGAAATCTAATTATTTTGGTCCTAATTTTAATGGAAGAGTGATCAAACATATTGTAGGGAGAGAAAAACCATTATGTGTTTTGATCCATGCTTTTGATTGTTTGTAAAAGTCTTGGCAAAGTTCATGCACAAATAAGAATTCCTCAATCATCACATTATCTACACATACGTGATCAATTAATATCACAGTTGTAGGCTTGTCATTGATTCCTCGGGTTATGTAAAGAGGACCATCGAGTACATGTTTAATTATGGAATTTTGTGAGAAAGTGATGTCAAGAGACAAGTTGGTTTGTCCCATATGAGGTTGAATGTCAATGAGGTTGACCATTCCTTGCAAATCATCCCCATAATCACTCATGTTATTATTATTCATGTCTTATATGTTGTCAACATTCATCACATCATTCTTAGTATCACTAGCTTTTACAAATGAGATGTTATGCTTTGGCATTGGATTGGTAAATATTTGAAAATTTTGATTGGGATGGGAAATGAACTTATTTGCTTGATCATTAACACCACCAATATAAATGTGATTATAATCAATGAGCTCTTGCACAATATTTTTAAGATGCATGCACTGTTCTATATCATGTCCATTTTGTTGGTGATAATGGTAAAATAAATTTGGTTTATAGTACAAAGGTAAAGGCTTAGTGGTATCAAGAGCTCTAATCGGAGGTAAGGGAATTAGATTCTTACCCGAGAGTAGCAACATGATAGAATGAAGGGTATCAAGTAATGGGGTAAATTGACTAATCTTGTTCTTGAATTGATATGGAGAAGTTTTTACTGCAGGTACTTGGGACTCAACATGTTTTTTTTTTTGTAGTGGATTAATTTGTATAAATCCCTTATTTTGCTTCTTAAATGGATGGAAATTATTAGGACATACAGTTTCAGATTTATCAGGACGGTTGGAAGAAGTTTTCACTTCACAATGACTAACCAAATTTTGATAGTCATGGAGAGCCATGCACAAGTAGGTGAAGGAGGGGAATTTCATCTTCCCAAGCTTATCTTGAATCTTCTTTTGTAAATTATCAATGAACGGTCTTTGAAGATCAGTGCTAGAAGAATCTTAATGTTGATTTGTGAGTAAAGAAATTAACATACTATAAAATCAATGACCTTTTCATCATCCTTTTGTTTACATTGCATTAAATCGAGTAAGGACATCTTTGGACCAATGTACACTTTGAAATGGTTAAGGAAGGCTCAACAAGCTCATTGAAAGAATGAATTGAGTTATTTGGTAAAGACCAAAACCATTCCAAGGTTGTATCTTTCAAGGACGTAGGAAAAATCTTAGCCAAGAGCTTGTCTTCAAAAATGAAGTCACTACATAAGGTTGTGTATGTCGAGACATGGTTACTTAGATCTCCTTTACCACCATATTTCTCAAATATAGGAATCTCTTTGCCTTGTGACATTTTTTCTCTCAATATCTCCAATGATAATGGGTTTTGTTTGACATATTGTGAAGGCTAGCCATTTTGATTTTGGTTGAATTTAGAAATTTGTTATTGGAGGGATGAAACATTTTGCAAAAGTTCGTTGAGGATGAAATCATTGGTTGTGTTTTGAGATAGAGGGGAATGTGGTGGAGGTGTATATGTGTTGGGAGGACAAGTGAATTGCAAGTTTGTGAGAGGTGATGGGTTAGGAGATATGATGTTTGAATTTACAAAGCTATAAGGATTCCCAGTGGAAATACCCAAAGATGGATTTATATTCCTAGTTGGTTGTCATGTTGTAGTAACAATTAAATGAGTGTATGTAGGAATAGAGGCCACAATTGTAGTGAGAGGAATTTTATTTCCACCTTTAATTTGAGTGTATCCCAAAGTTTTAGTAGAACTATTCAATGAAGGAACATGATTATCAATGATGTGAACTAGGCTACAAATAGTCTCTATTCCTTATTCATTATCAAGCATTTTCCTCATGTTATCTATGACAAGAACCATGGTTCCAGCAATATATTTAGCACTCACAAATTCTTTTAATCTTTATAAGGATTCATCCATTTGTTTTAGCTTCTCTTGAGGGACATGAGCAACAATGGTTTCAACATCAATAGGATTGGAAGTTATAGGATGTGTGATTTCAGGAATGGATTCCAACATGGGTTGACTAGTGTCAACACTACATTGAGTGAAAGAGTTAGAAAACCCAAGATCCATAGTGGATGTATCGGCACTGGATGCCATGAGTCTCAAACTATGTTTCACTGAAGTACTGGAAATAGGACACCAGGTTGTAATACTCATACAAGTTTCACCAAACCAAAAGTGTATCCAAAATAGACAAAAAGTACTAAATGAAGATAGTAGACACCCAAAAATAAGAAATACAATGCAATTATGTGTAAAGATATTACAATTTTTAGATATAACATATGAGATCTACTAATTTTAGAATGAGAAAGCCTAAAAATGATGTTTTTTTAATGTAAATTTTACTTTTGAACAATGCACTTATTTTGATCAATTCACTTAAATACAAAAAACTACATAAAACTACAACTTCTATAAATAATACTAAGATATGTAAACAAGAGGAAATAAAGTAGACAAAGAAAAATTTATGCTCAAAAATTTGGAAAATTACCTATACAAGGATAGGTTCTCCCAAGGGAAAATGGGTCATTGTATAGGGGTTTGAAAAATTAAAATTTGAATTTTTGAGTTAATGTTTAAGGTCTCTATTTTAGGTTGCAAAAAAATTCTTCCAGTTACAAATTTTTTAGAATTTGATGATTAAATTCACACGTAATTTGATGGAAAAAAAGTGACAACTTTTGAGATGAAATTTTGACTGAATTTTTTGATGTAAATAACTGAAAGATACCTTTATTCAATGTACTATGTGAAATATATAAAAAATTTATGCAATATTTTTGAATTTTTGTGAATTCAAATGATGAAAAATGCAATTTTGAAACCTTAATGAAATGCAAAACAAACTAGTGCAAAAACTAGATATAGGGTTTTGAAGACTTTCAAATCAGAATTTATGATGGACAATGTCAGGTTCACCAAAATGAAATATAGGGAAAGAGATCCACAAAAATGAAATGGTGGAAAAGAGGGGTGAATGAATGAGATCAATCAATGTGAAGTGACCTAATATTCAAACATAGTTTTCCCTAATTTCATTGGAAAAAGAAATCTCAAATGGATAGCGTTGACTTTCAACCTTGAGGTGACCCAACCCTATTTTGGAATTTGTTGTTTTCTTGTGATAGATTTGACCGATTTGCAATATTAGGACAATATTTAAAGTGCATTAACAAAGTGAATTATATGATCTAACACTTGAAATGTAGAATTCTATGATAACAGAAATGGAAAAGATAGTTTGCAAGCATATCTACGAAGGATAGAATGGTGTACACATGTCATGACAAGTGGGTTTTAGGGCTTGTAGAAGGATTGGTTTTCCCCTACATGAATGGGTCCTTGGATAGGGCTCAAAAAGATTTTTTTTTAGTCCTTTGATCTCAGATCTAAGCATCTGATCTCTCCAAGTTTCATTGTAAGAAAGATGGAAATAAAATCTATAGGTGAGTTTCCGTAGCTTGACAATAATGGTAACAATAAATGTAACTTTGTAAAATTTCTCCTTTCATCAACTTTTAGTCCTTCTTTACCTTTAAACTTGCACATAAAGAGAGAGAAGCAAATTTTATTTTGGTGAATGGGGATTTTCCTTAGTCAAACCCCATGTTTGGTAATTAAACCTTGATAATGAAATAATGACAAAATAAAGTTATGAATGAATAGAGCTTGTTACAACAAACCAAACCCTTAATGGGTACCCTTAGAGGACTAAATTCAAACACATCACTCTAAGGATTGTATCTTGCATGAATTTTATTGAAATTGCTAAACACCATTGTTTAGGCAATTGCTTTAAAGTAGCAAATGATTAATGCTAAACAAGGCATGAGAGCTTATTTGGAAATTCTTATGCCAAGAATATGTTTCCAAATGAAGCTATGTCATGAAAAATGGGTTTCCCACAAAATAAAATCCAAAAATAACACACAAGGGATCCATAGATTCAGGATCAACATATGTCTTTTCTACTTGATGATATTGTAGACACATAAAAATGGCCTAGACTCACAAACCATATTTTTTATGTCTTATCATATTTCGTCTATAGTCCAAATTCAACTATTAATTAAATAAATTCATAATTATTTAATTAATTCATATATTTTATTCTTCTTGATTATTAAATAAATGAATTTCATTTATTTATTTAATATGTCACTAATTGTCATAATTAAATAAATTTATTAATTTATTTAATTATTTAGTCTTATCTTCTAAATTAAATAATTATCTTTAATTATTTAATTGCTAATTTCACTTTTCTCTCATTTTAAATAAATGAAAATATTTAAAATGATTCCATATTGTTAACTCTCACTCTTTTTAGTAAATAATCTGAAAAAGATTATTTACTTGTCACACAAAATTATCATTTTGAATTAATTAAATTCAAAAGGATAATATTCTTCCAAAAATCAAATAATTTCTATTTAATTCCTATTTTTTCCAAAAATGATCGTCAGTTCAAATAGGCAGTCTTTATCTTCTTAATTTTTTGAATATCTTTATTTCTTCTAATTAACTATCTCTTTTATTCTCCACCGTCGATGCGATTTTTCTAAAATCGATCTTGTCCGCTCATTTCTAATTTTCCCTAATTATGACCTAACCCTAGTCCATGTTGTAGCACCATAGAATCTTGACCATTGATTCTAGGGTATTTGTCATCTCTTCATCTTGGCCACACATTCAAAATTGCATTTTCTATAAAATGTCAATTTTGTTCTTATTTCAAGACCTCATGCCCATTTTATCATCTGAGCCTATTATTTTTATCTCATGCACTTGTCATTTTTAGTCTATTTGTGAGGTCAATTTTAATTAAATCCTTCGAAACTTGCTTTAGTCTTGTCTCTTGTCATAGTTGTTCATACACAAATCTGAGGGCATTTTTATTTACTGCAAGCTAGGAGGTGTAACGAAGGTGAACCATGGAAGATGAGTTCTGGTGATATAATTGCCTTTTGTTTTCATTGTATTCCTTTGTGCTTCGTTATTTTCAGTGGATTTTGATTTTATTGATCTTATCAGCTAACAATCTAATTTTCCATAGAAACATTTGGTGAACCCGACATATTTTAACACATTTTGATAAATTTTGGAGTTGGATTCTTTTGTTGCAGGTTTTGTTTGCTTTTTGTTACAGGTTTGGCATCATTGTGGATAAAGCCCTAGTTTCCAAAGACATGACCATAACTTTCAAACGGCTGTGTATTTTCTCACAATTTTTTTTTGCAGCTTGGGGACAACATCACACACTTTCATTCCAAAATTCAGATTTTTTGGATCTGTTTTTCATTTTTTATAATTAATTTTTTTTTTTCATAAAAAATTAATTTCGAGAGAAAATAATCAAATTTTTCAGATATGTTTACATTTCTGGAAAGCTCTTTAAATTTTAACATGGGTCTGTTTTTTATATTTTAAATTTGGATGCGCGATTATTAGTCAAAAAATAGATCTTTGAAAATCTAGGTTTAAAATATATTTGCTTATATCTCACTCACAGTTGTATATCTAATCACAATTTTTTTTTTGCAGATTTGGGATGACATAAGATGACTCTAGTAAAACAATTATAATTTTTAGAGCTGTTTTGTATTTTTTTATAATTTTTTTATGATTTTTCATAAAAAATTAATTTCAGATGCAAAACAACAATTTTTTTTGATTTATTTACATTTTTGGAAACCTCTTGATATTTTAGATAGGCTTTATTCTCTATATTTTTTATTTTACTATCAAAAAAATTTCTAAAAATCAGATTTGTCTTGACTAGCTAACCCTCTAATAGTAATGATTAATAGAATGTGTCATAATCAGATTTTTATCAGAATTCATCTTTTTTCACGTAATTTCTTTCTATACAAGTTTACTTGGTCTTTTTTGATTTTTTGAGTTGTAGGTGAATCACATGGAGCTGGAAAAACATTGGAATCGTCACACACATCAAATTGGAAAGCGAATAATCAGGTGCATATGTTCTAATCTTACATTTCTCATTGATCATTGCTTGTCACACATTTCAATTTGAGGCATAAAATCAATCATTGTTTGCAAACACATTTGGATTTGGGCTCTTAAAACAAATATTGTCTTCAATCACATATTGAAAATCAGGTCTAAAATTCACCACTGTCTTCCTACACATTTGATTTGGGATCTAAAAAGAACAAGTGCTTGAACTATTTTACACACATTTCATTTCTAAGGGAAATTAATCTTTGCGAGTGTGAATCAAGTGTGTGTGTTCTCCAAAACACCTCACTTGGTTTTCTTTTGCCATACCCTTCGTAGGAGGCCTGCTTGGAGCACACACCCCTCCAAGGGACAACCTCAATAGAGTGTGAATCCAAAGACACGCTCGTTTGGGAGTTGAAATCTTGTCACTCTGAGCTAAGCCCCAAAGAACTTTATACCTTTGTGAAGTGAAGGTGAAGGGTGGGTTACCCCTTTCTCCCGGCTTATTGGCAAGATTTTGCTTTCAACTAATCCCTTAGTCAACCTTGTGCAAACTAGCGTGAGACCTAATTGGCCATACCCCACTTGAATAGTCATAAGGCTTGTTGTTGTGTATTCAAGTGTTTGCTTAATCATAACATTTAATCTTGGAAGACAAACTTATCATTGTGCTTGTTGTGTGTGTTCATGCATTTACATGTGAGATCTTGTGTTTGATATTTCCCAAGTCAAATTTCCAATAAACACTTGCCACATCATCCAAATCATACAATCTTGTCATTCCACACCATATCTTAATCATCGTCATTTCTTTCATCCAACAACTCATTCAAAGAGTCTATGACATAATCCAAAAACTTCAAGCAAATAAGTCACTTCAAATGCAACAACTCATAGCTCAAATCCAATACCTCATGGCCAATTGTCAAGTCCAATCACCACATCAACACATTTCACATCAATCCTATGTGTCACCTATATCATCATATCAACCTCATTCCTCCACATATCATGTTACCCCTTTGTCAAACTATCACACATCTTCTAATGTCAACCCTTATCCATACCAATCCACCTCTCAACAATCATTATCCTATACAACCCCTCAATCATCATTACAACAACAAATCATCTCACAAGTCCAAACACCATTTCAACCTCAACACATTCAACCCCAATCCTATGTGTCACCTTCATCATCATGCCAACCTAACACATATATCTATCACAAAAATACCACATCAACATGTCCACCCATATCACAACAATAATATAGGATCCCAATTCCACCTTGGCAACAACATCAAGAGCCTTTAAGTCTTAATGACACCTTTGACAAGGGGAACACCAATCTAGTCCATGCACCCTTACCACCATCCAATCAAATGCCTATCCATAAGCCACCATGTCTGATTCCTAATTCATTGGCCTCTTTACCTTCTAACCAATCAAAATCTTCATTACCCCCACCATCATCTAATCCTCCATCAAATCAATGCCCTACATTTAGATATTTAAAACAAAAATTGATGGCATTGCATAAATCCACCAATCCACCTACAAAGGATGTCACCCAAGGGCTACAAGCAAGGAATCAATTGTCTCCATGTCATTCAACACATATACTTGAACATACCAAAGAGTCCTCAAATGTCATGCCAAGTCCTTCAAGTCAACCATGTCATCCACAACCCCTTGAGCCAATTCGAGAGTCTCCCGTCATAAGTCCAAGTCACCCTCTTTCATGCTCCTATGTTGTTGACCATCAAGAACATGTCAAGTCTCTTCAAGAGTCATCGCCTTCCACTTCCATGCAAGAAACCCAAGAGTTATATCAAGAGTCTACTCCCAAGCATGTGGAAACATCAAGCCCTAGTCCTAATCAAGATCAAATCATTTTCATCCAACCCATCCATAATCTATATCATTTTTATGATCACGATGATATCCATAATGATGAAGAGCCTATCCAAGAGCAACTTGATCCTATACCCATCCATGAGAAAGATATTCCAAATTCACCTCCACCTAGTCCTATCCATGCTCCATCAACATTCACTTCCCTTGATGAGACAAGTGCCTCCCAAGCACACATAGAAGATCAAACAAATACCTTGGATCTAAGTGAACACAATGCTAATCAAGATCCCAATGATCCCATGTCACCCACTATCGACCCCATTGCAAGTCCACCATCATCTCCTATTGGTCTTTCTACCCTCATTCATGAATGTTCCTCCTTTGAACAACAACAACCATTATCTTCTCCATCCAATAAGGAAATCATGTCTAGTGTTTTACCTACACCTAGTCCTATTGTCCATTGCACACTCCAAAATATGAACCACCAAGGTAAAGGTTTAGGCCTTCATGAACAAGATATTTTGGAGCCCATCCATGTCAAAGTCCCTCCACGCTCTTATGGCCTTGGACATACATGTCAAGGACACCAATCTCAAGATGTTGGTATTTCCTCCATACATCCTAAGTCCACTTTCCATCATAAGTCCTATCATATGCCTAAAAAATATGTTGCCATTCCACCACCGTCATCCTACAAATGTCAAAAGCATGTGACCATACACTTCCCTCCATCCACTCTACCACCATTGCTTCCAACTCCTAATATCCCTCCATCCACTTTACCACCATTAATCCCAACACCTAATATCCCTACCATTCAATCCTCTTATCCATTTATCCATAAATCCTCTAAACATCTTAATCATGACCAATCAATGCACACATTGTCTAAACATAAAGCTTCCACTCATTCCACCAAACCTAAGGGATTCCAAAATAAAATTTTGGATGCCTCTACACATAAAGTCAAAAATTATAATGGTCCTAATGCCTTAGCATACAATTGCAAAATATCAAAGCCAAGTACATCTAAAAGGCTATATAAGCCCATACCTCCAAAAGTAAAGGACAAAACTAAAATGGTTTGGGTACCTAAGCAAAAAGAAATCAAGTCAACCGAGGCATCCACATCACAAAAATCCCAACCATCCCCTCCCATCCAAAATGCACATTCCATTCAAAAATATTATATTCCATCCCACAAGCCAAACAAAAATCATACAAATATCAAGTCTATGTGGGTACCTAAGGCACTTCATCCACCATCTCCTAAGCAAACATCTCCATTGCTTCCTACACCCCATCCACATCAAAAGATTCAAAATTTATCACAATGTATGCAACCATTGGTCATGGTTCCTTTCCATTTCACACCAATTCCACATACCTCCATCTCCCCACCCTTCACTCATTATCCTACATATCTCCACCATCATCTTCCTATGGTCCATGCTTTTGGCTAAGCCTCCCCATTCATCTTTTCCATAAGTCCCATATAATCCCTATCATCTATTGTCTCCCAATCTACACCAACTTATCATCTACCTACTCCATCTCCCTTTCATGGCATCCCTTACCAACATCTATGAGCATAATGTCATTTGACATGGTCCATGCAATGACATCCATCCCTAGTGGGACTATCACCTTTCATGCAACTAGACACTTGAGTCCCTCCTATCCATATTCCCCTTCAATCTAAAAAAGGTCAAAAAAAAAAAAAGTAAAGAGAAAATCCTTCATCCAATGGTGAAAACCTGGTAAACAGGCGCCTTGGATAAGTACCATGATGGAAACCTAGCAAATAGGCGTCATGTGTAGGTTGATCTTCTATGTCACTTACACTTGGGGGCATAATGTCTTATTTATCCAACTTATCATTTTCATGTCATATCATTTCCATCCTACCTACCATCTTTAGCCATCATACATACCTATCATATTGAGTCCATTTATCCACCCTTCTATTTTTGATCTTGATGAAGATATAAGGGAAAAGTGATGAAACATTCTTTGGATATCTCTTGACATACCTCATCCCTTCCAAACAAGCATATCATTATCTCATTGTCATACATTTTGTCTAGAAAAACCCTAAGTCTTGTACCTAGAATGGGGCATGTTATTCCTATGCGACATAGTCTTTGGAGACCACATCCTTGCTCCCTTGTGACACATACACCCCTTTCATCCATTATTCCCATCTATCTCCTTGCACCTAGACTTGGTATTCCCCTTGTCATTGGTATCTAGCACAAAGGCTAC
>VDFB02173222.1:0-17072 GCA_007258455.2 Sequoia sempervirens | reverse complement strand
GTGTTGGTTTGGTCTTCTCTCATTCCTTTCCACCATGGAAATGTTGAGTTTTTGACCTAATTTGAATTTATGAAATGAAGTGTGTGTATCCGACCTTGGAGAAAGTTTCTAAGGTTGAAGAAGGTATAAATACAAGTTGAGATGTTAGGAATTGATCAATCAAGTATGAAACAAGTTTGAGAAGCAAAAGTGTGTGAAAGTGAATTGAGGCAGCAATACTCTAATGTGTTAGATTCCTGAAAGTAGTGAGCTGATGGTATCTACATTTCTTTTGATTAGGTTGTGGATGTGTGTAATCTGTTGTAGTGGAATTTTTTCTATTATCTTCTATATTTGTAGGTAGTGAGCCTCCTTTTGGACAGTGAGTCCTATTTGTAGGTAGTGAGCCTTGTATCCAGGCAATGAGTCCTATTTGTAGGTAGTGAGCCTTGTATCCAGGCAGTGAGCCCTTTGGTAGTGAGCCTCTTTGTAATCAATTTTTCTATTACTTTATATTGTGAGTTAATCCTCACTGTGGTTTTTCCCTTATTGGGTTTTCCACATAAATCTAGTGTCTCTTGTGTTGAAATTTCTTTTTGTTATTTGTATTTTATGTTCATACTTAATGACATAATTAAGTGGCTGTGAAGTTGATAAGTGTTTGAGATTTGTGATTGAGTTTGGTGACAACTAATTCATCCCCCCTCTTAGTTGTCTTGAACCTTTCAACACAAGGTTATAAGGAGTGTTTCCTGTAGATGTTCTAATACTCATACAATAAGCCCACAACATATAATTTAAATTGAGTGTGCCAATCTTTATTATGCTTTCTTACTATTTTTCTTAGGATTTGTTCAAGAGTTTTGTTAGTTTATTCCACTTGACTATTTGATCATGGATAATAAGTTGAAAAATTATATTGAATATGAAAATTTCCTAAAAATTTCTTCACCTCATGTTCTTAAATGGATTTCCATTTTTTGAAACTAATGTGAAAGGAAGACCAAAATGAGCAATAATGTGTTCCAATATGAAACAACATATTCTGTAAATGGTCATGGAATGAGGAGGGATAGCTTCTACCCACTTCATAAAATAATTTGTTGTGGTAATTATAAATGTATGTCCAGTGAAAGAGGGTGGAGATATATTTCAAATAAGATCCAAACACCAAATCGAGAATGGCCAAATAGGAACTTGGGAACGAACCTCGAAAGTAGGAGTGTGAATCAAATTATTTTCTTCTTGACATTTATGACATTTATTAATGTGAGCAAAATAATCTTGCTCCATGTATCTCCACTAGTCTCCTATACGGATTAATTTTTTCTCTAATGATCTTCCTCCAAAATTTTGCCCACAAGCACCTGCACGAGCTTCTTCAAGTGCTATAGGGATTTTTGATTGTTTAAGACATCTAAGTAAAAGACCATTAAATGATCATCTATATAAATCATCTGCAAGGATTATATATTTAGATGCGAGAACTTTTCAAAGATGAGCTCTAGTGTTCTTAGTTGTAAGCTCAAGAAAGGCACCTTATTTTAAGTAATTGAATATCATTGTGTACCATCCACTAGAGTTTTTAATATTAATTGTTAACACTTCTTTGGTTTTGTCATCTACTGATAGTTTTTTAATCATATGGACTATAAATGTGAAATCGAGAGAAGGATCCTCAAGAGATATAAGGGAAGCAACACTTTCCATTGCATGATCTACATGTTGATTATCCTTTCGTGGTATGTTGCCAATGGTGTATGTTTCAAATTTGTCTAATAATTCCATTGTGAGGTCCTTATATCGAATTATTTTATCATGCTTTTCTTGATATGAGCAATTTATTTGTTTAATGAATAATTGAGAATCACTGAAGATGGAAATGTGTTGAATGCCTAAGGCTGAAACTACACGTATACTAGCAATTAAACCTTCATACTCTGTAGTGTTATTTGTACATAGGAAGTTTAGATAGTAGGATAAGGGAATAGGCTTTCCTAAAGGAGGGATTATTATAACCCATGCTCCTGAGCTAGTTCGACACTTAGAACCATCAAAGTACAATTCCCATGTTTCTTTTTTAATAGTCAACACACTTTCATCAAGGAAGGAATCTATATTAGGTAGGGCTAATGGAGAATGAGCATCAACTAAATGGTCGACCAAGGCTTTCCCTTTGATTTCCTTTTGAGAGAAAAAATTAAGATCAAACTCAGTTAACAACATAACCCATTTAGCTAAGCGTCCTAATAAATCAATTTTATCAAAGAGATGTTTTAAAGGATCAAACTTTTTCATCACATGAATTTCTGCATTTAATAAGTAATGTCTTAGTTTACTAGTAGAAAATACAAGAGCCAAACATAATTTTTCTATCATTGCATATCGAGTTTCATAATCAATCAAAGTTTGGATTATGTAATAAACATGATGTTTTTTACCATTATCATCTTGTTGAGCTAACAATGTTGCTAGAACATGGGCTAATGATGCAGTACAAAGGATAAATGGTCTTTCTTGCATAGCAGGTTATAAAACAGGAGGAGTAGCGAGGTAATATTTCAAACTTTCAAAGGCATGTTTACAATCCTCATTCCACTTAAACTCAACTTATTTCTTAAGAAGTTGTGTAAAGGGTAATGTCTGATCTACTAAGGATGCTACACAATGATAGATAACTTGAATTCTCTCTTGTAAGGTACGAAACTGAGAAATATGTTTATGAGGTAGCATGTTAATGATAAAATCAATTCTCTTCGTGTCCACCTCAATTCCTTTGTGAGATACTATAAAACTTAACAGTTTTCCACTATCCATCCCAAAGACACATTTTTTTGGATTCAGTATCATGTTATACTTTCACATTCTTTCAAAGATATTCTGAAGGATGTTAACATTGTCTTGATGAGTTAAGGATTTAGATAAAATATTCATCAACATAATCTTCCAAAATATTATGTATGTAATCATGAAAGATCAATGTCATAGCTCTTTGATACATGTTTCTCCCATGTTATTTAATCCAAAAGGCATGACCACCTGGAATAAATATTCCCCAAGCTATAGTAAATGTTGTCTTGTATTGATCTTGAGGATTGATAAATATTTGATTGTATCTAGAAAAAACATCCATGAATGACAAAAAATAATTTCCCCCAGTCGAATCTACTATCATGTCAATATTAGGAAGGGGAAATCCATCTTTTAAAGATGCTTTATTAATTTCACAAAAAATCATACATATCCTAATACGATTATCAGGTTTTGCAATTGCGATAAAGTTTAAGATCAATGGGGAATAGTCAATAGGATGAATAAGCCCATCTTCGAGGAGTTTTTCAATCTTAGATTTAACCAATAAAGATACCTTAGGATTCATCTTATGTATCTTCTGTCTTACTCATTTAGCATCTTGTTCAAGGACTATGTCTTACTCACTATCTTAGCATCAATACCCGACATGTCTGAATAAGTCCAAGAAAATAGTTAATGAAATTCGTGTAATAATGTTGCATGATCTTCTTGTTCATCCTAATTAAGGAACTTTCCTATTTGAATCACTTTTTTTTCATTAGATGTGTCATTTGGTATGTTGATTGTATCCCTTATAGGTAGTGGATTTTGTTTTGAAACTTCAAGGATATGTTCTTCTTTATCATCATCAACATCATTGATTTCATTTTCTTCATCCACTTGTTTAGTACTAACCATAGCACAAGTGACTCCTTGTGTCCTAGGAGGAGTAAATGACTTGTCATAAACTCCTAACATTTATTTCAAAGGTGTAGACATGCAAAATTAACATTATGCATTCGATCGGATTCATCAAATTAGATGTCGCATTAGGACCATTCATCAATTAATCAGGTGCACTTTCATCCATTCATTAGGTAATTTCATCTCCTAGGATCATTTATTTAAAATCAAATAAACATTTTCATCAGCCTTTTAATAAATCAAACATCATCACTTTAATTAAATAGATCAAACATTTATTTAATTAAATCCATATTTCATCCTTTTCTGATTTAAATAAATCAAATATCAAAATCATGAAAGTCAAAATCATCTAATCAACATTAAATCAGCATAATCATCATCTATTTAATCTAACCCTGATTAAATGTTAATCTCATCCCATTCACACACAATAAATCAATTTTATTGATTTATTAAAACCTCATTTTCCATCAACATGACAAGTCAAACATGGCATTTATTGCTCATTTTCTTGTCCCCACTTAGCATTTACTCTCAAATTTGAATTCAAATTCTCCCTCTCATGGGCACTCTTCCCAAATCTTGCACAACCATTGACCACTCATCATTTGACAAGTGTCATCTTCTCATTGGAGGATCTTTAGTCCCACATTCACCATCTTGGCCAATCTCTCATCAACAAAATCTATAAAATAAGGCCTTCATTCTCATTCATGGATCCACAACTTTATGCAAGGTTACTCTCTTGGTTTGAGAAATAATCTTGTTTTCATCTCCATTGCACTTCATCATTTTAGCTATTAATCAAGGATTGGGAAAGGGTCACTAGCACATGTGACACCAATCCACTATGGAATAGGTAATTTGTTGAGTGTTTTCATTATGCTTGTGGTTTTCTTTTATCTTTTGTTGCATTTTGGAACATTTGCAAGGTATTTCATAGGGTCATGCTTGAGGAATTTGTGATTTACTAACCTTGTATGAAGCTTAGTCTTTTGTAGATTTCAAAAACATGCACCACACAAGGCTTCATCATCTTCAAAGTATTCCAATGATTCATCGCATGTTGTATCAATCAATTCGAGATTCTTTAAAGTGAGTGCTGTCTTAGAGGAACTGCACATGATGGTGTTGATTTTGAGTGAAGATATTTTTGTTGCTTTCATTATCTTGGAAGGACAATATCCAAGACCATTTTTTGTGGCTTGTGTGTTAGGTTCTATAGGAATGCAAATTCCTTTTTCTTTTCTACCACATCCTTTTCCACTATAACCAAGTCATTTCAAGAGCGCATAACCTCTTCCATAAAGATTTTCCATTTCTTTCAGATTCGGTGGTTGTTCATAATCAAAATTGTCAAATTTTGTTGTATAACTTGTGTTTTCTTCTTGAGTGGATGAAGTAGATTCATGTGAGGGTTCTTTCAAGTTTTGTGTTGACTTTACCATTGGTTCTTTTCCTTTTTTGGGTTCTTTTTTTGTGATCTTGTATTCTCCCCTAAAATTTGGTATGAAATCTAAGGAACCCCAATTGTCTTCTAATAACTTTGTGACTTCTTCAATATGATTTTATTTTTCTTCTTCTTATGTGATTTCCACTTTTGAAGTTTTTATCAATGTTTTCGAAGGACTCTCCTTGTTTTTATTAGTGTGTAAAAAGTGTCAGGCTTAGGGTTGGCTTTGATTGTGTACACTTTGTTTTTGTAGACATAGTTCATTAAATGATGAAGGGTCAAAGACACTGCATTCATTTTGTGAATCTATGGTCTACCCAACAGGAGATTGTATGAAATATCTTGAGGCATAACATGGACATGAGTTTTTAATTTTTCCTTTCTGACTATAATAGTTAATGTGATCACACCAAGTGGCTATTTTCTTATGTTATCAAATCCATGAATGGAAAAATAATCAGGTTTAATTTTACTCTTATCCATTACAATCTTATCTAAAAGGTCTACAATACACACATTAATAGATGGGCCATTGTCAACAAGGGTTCTCTTTACTCCAACCTAATTAATAATGGATATTATCATGAAGGCTTCATGATGTTTTTGAACTTCCAAGGAGGGTAACTCTCTTTGGTGAAAAAAATGTCTATATTAACCATATTCATTCCTTGAACTAGGGCAGCCACATCATTTGGATTTGTATTAGGAGGAACCAAAAATTATTGTAAGGTTGTTTGAAGGATACTATGGTAGTTAGGTGAGGCTTGAATAAGATCCCATAAGGATATCTTAGCAGGAGTATTTTTAAGTTGTTCAACAAGATAATACTCCTTTCCACTATGCAAAGGAAAATGAGAAGCACTAGGAAAGACAAATTGAGGTAATGGTAATGAAATAGGAGTAGATTTTGGTTGCCTATTGTTCCTTGTATTATATGTGTGAGCAATGGTATTGTAACTTGGTTTTTGTGAAACATTGTTATTATCAATTTTCCTTGTGAAGTTTAAGATATCTCTTGGAGTTAATGGTTTCTTTTTAGGTGGTTCTAAGATAAGCTCAAGTTTATTTTTAACTTGAGGTTGGTGTGAGGGTGGGTAAAGAATAAGTTGAGGTGTGATTACATTAACATCTCTTTGTTTTGATTTACTATGACAAGCCTTAGTGGATGAACCTTGTGAGATGAAATCCTCAAGCCTGCTTCATCTAACATGTCAAAGTTATTACTACTAAAGGCTTGAGGGATATGTTAACTCAAAAAAAGAGATTTGACATGTTCAAATAACTACACTTTCTACAAGGGTTTCATCAATTTTGCACTTGTTTTTGTTTGTTTTGTTTGATGTTTTTTATTTTTATTTTGTTTTCTAATGATTACAAAATGTAAACTAATCTATCTAAACTATAAAATGATGTTGAAAATAAAGGAAACATATGAAAATTGAATGATATCTTCAAATGAAATATGTAAGAAACATTTTCCAAAAGTGATATAACATCTAACTATAGAAGGAATATCTTAAATTCAAAATTAGACTATTTTAGGAAACCAATTCTTAGATCTAAAAAAAGTAACAAAAATGTAGAATAGAGGTTAAAAATCATCTAGAATTTTTTTTGAAGGGTTTGTACAAGGACTCATTCGCCCATGGATGAATGGGTCCGAAGTCAGTGTTTTTAAAATTAAATTTTCCAATATCTAAGTTTTTTTTGTGTTTTTTTTTTCTAATATGTAATAGGGGTTTCTATAACAGGTTTTCCAAAATAAGGGTTTATAAATGAAAGTATATTTGAGGTCAAATGATGAACTAAATGACTACTTTAAGAATGTAATTTGGATCTAAATTTGAACTAGAATGACTGAATGATGATCTTGATGCAAGTACAATTCAAAATGAATGTAGATCTAATGCACTTTTAAGATTTTTTATGAATTTAAAGGATGCAAATATGTAATTTTAACCCTAAATGCAATGCTCATAAATTCAAAATTAAAGAACCCTAAATTTAATGCAACTAATGAAAACCTAATGTAAACTAGTGCAACATTCAGATCTAGGGTTGAAATGGGCTCCAATTTTCAAAATTTTGTTGTACAAGGTCGGGTTTACCAAAATGAAATGATGAAAAATAGGGTCTTCCCAAAATGGAAAGGTGGATCCAAAGAGGGAAAATGGGTCCTACTTCTCTAATTTCATTAGGAAATGAGATCTGCATAATGAATTGATTATCAACCCTTAGGTGAATCAAATCAAAGTGGGAATCTTCAAATTTCCTTATGACTAAAGGATGGGGTTCAAAGTTAAACAAAAATTTGGGGAGAAAAACTAAAAAATAAAAAATGAACTTAAAAATAAAATATATCACTTGTATCTAGTAGATTAAGCATAAAAATAAGAGAATCAACATTTTTTTTGGTAAATTTGGGAAAGGTAAATGTTGTGCACCTATCACAAAATGCAGTTTATACAAGCCTATCAGGGACTCATTCACCCATAGGTGACTGGGTCTAGGTGCCCTATTCTAGAAAATTTTGAACTTGAGATCTAAGCCTGAAACCTACACTTCTTCCTTGTAACTTTAAAATTTTGCTCTCAGATTTGGACCTATGATAAATCTGCAAAACAAACTTGTTGTTTGATGGTGGATAGGGGTTTACCTCAGTCAAACCCCAAGTTTGGTAATTAAACCTTGATAAAAAAATATAGATCTAAATCATAAAACATGTGTGAAATCCCTAACCTTAAGTGTGTCAAATATTAAGAGAGCTTAAGATGCAATAAAACCCTATTCAAGTGTGTTACAATAGGATCCCTAAATGAACATGAAAAATGATGAAGATATACTTTAAGAGATCTCAAATCACTCTAATATCTCACAAAACTGAATATACCTTCCTTTAAGCAAAAAGTAGAATGATAATAGAAGATGGAACCACTTAGGAAACATGTCATTAGGCTTGGTTGAATGTCTTAGTGCATCTCCCAAAACCTAGAATCCATCATGATCCTCCATAGGCATCTACCATCAATCTTGGTAATACTTGATCTTGTTGACAAAATAAGCTTGAAGACCTGCAAAAACAAATAGAATGTTGCTCCAAGACTTCACTTTTGGATATTTGATTGACTTCTCATTTCTCTTGAATATGAACACTTGTGATCACATGTGAATCTCTCTTCCTTACTAGTGTGAAATGAATATGAAACTTAGTTTTATAGGCTTCCTTTCTAATTTTCCATTAATATTAAATCTTGAAAGATGAAACTTAGAATTTGAGTTTAAGACCTTGAAATGCCACCAAAAAATGTCTTAAGTTGAGTTTTAGGCACTAAAATGAGACCCATTCACCCATGGGTGAATGGGTCCCAACCTAAAACTACAATTCCTAATAAATGTCAAGGGCATTAATTTAATTAATAGAATTTATTCAATGTGGGTTATAGTGTCAGGAAATAAATAAAATAGGCCTTGAGATGCATAATAAAGGGTATTAGGGGTCCATTAATGTGTTTTTGAAATTTATAAATGCAAGATCACTAAAATAGGTCCAAACTAAGTGTGAAATTGTACTTTTACTTAGAAAGGAGTGTAATTTCTACACTACACCTAATAGGAAGCTTGGTGGGCTTTGTGGGTTGGATCTTAGGTCCCTTTACTGATTTATCATATAATTTTTTGAATATATCAATCATAAAGTCAATTCTCTTAAGAGAATTTCCTTCTTCCAGAAAGAATCCAAAGAAATCAAGGTCTTCCTTCTTCCTTTCTTCTTCTACCTTCATCAGAATATCCCATTTCCTCTTTCTTTGAAACACCTCTTGAGGAGTGACAAAATTCCTTATCACATCTTCATCATAATCCACCTCATGGGTAATCCATTTCTTGTTGAGAATAACTTGCCTCAAAAAATTCATATGAGGGTCAAAAAACCATTTCCACTTTAGATCTCAAAGCAAACTTGCTCTTCAAAATAATGGTGCAACTCTTCAAGGGTATTTGCACCAATGGAGATCCCTTCATACACATTCAAGTCAGGTAAGAATGTACCCTTTTTTTTTCTTTTTCATGACATCCATTTCCATCCACAAAATTTGCCACATGAATTCTAAGAATAAAAAACAAGGAGGAACAAATTTGGGTAAAATGTGGGGAGGCTGAGGACATCCATAAATTCTTCTCACTGTATGATCAAGCAAGAAAAACTAATCACCAAAGCTATGTGTATGCCATTTTTCTAGTTTTAATGCCAAAGGTCTTAATAATTCCACTTCAAAAGGTAGCCTTAGTGAAATAATACCATTAGTGGCCATAATTCTGATTACAAAATCATCATGAAAAATAACATAGTCACCATTCTTGCACCTTCCATCCCAAATATAACACAAAAATTATATTAGCATTCTCTTTCCTTGTTGATAAAACATTCTTATTTTCATTCTTTGGGTCTGGACACCAATCTCTATTTTGATACAATATTAAATGTCACAATAGGGAGTAATGCCTAAAGGTGATCGGGGCCTTGTTTTCTATCACTTGAAGAAATCCCTCATGTAACCCCTTTTCAATTACTAAAGAAAAATCGAACTTAATATTCACCTATGAATTCTGAATCCTCATGTCCATCATCATAAGACTGGTCGGCATCCTATCCTTTGAATCTATCCCTAACACTTGGCATAATGAAAAGTATATTATTTTGAAGTAAACTTCAAAGTCATCCACTGGAAATGGTTCACCACAAGAAGGGGAAATAGGTATCCTTCTATTATTGAAACCCTTCTTCATATACATTGGTAGCTCATCACTCTGATAAGTCTTCCTCAAATTTTTATAGTCTTCCTCACTCTTTTGAAGATCAATTTTGGTGAGATCCTTTTTGTTCAGCATAAAACACTCTATGATGGTGGATTTGGTTAATACCGCTAGTGGTGAGCCATCAGGCATCCTCATATCCCTTGTTGTTTCATGATAATGTTGTGCCAATAGTTTTATGAACTTGACATTTACAAAAACATTAGGGATAACTAACTTTTCCAAGTTAAGATTCTAGGGTTTAAAATAGAGACCTTAGCATTTCTCTTGTCACAAAAGTACCAAAAAAAGTCCCACCCTAAAATAGGAATAAAAACATCCCTACATCCATATGCCTCATCCCTAAACACCTTCTTATAACCCTTATCAGTTGACTTCGACAATACATCCAAGATTGACTACTGAAGTGGTCTCTTCTTTTCTTTAGGGGCTAAGGACTCTCCCTTCTTACTTATAGACTCAATTTTCTTAGGAGTTGCATAAATTACACTTAACTAGGGTTTGAGACCTTTAGTTCATAGAGCTAACTGAAGCTAGTAATTGAAACACCTATGGATCAAAAAGAAGAGAGGCACAAATGCACTTACCTATTCATACAATAGTTGCAAAACCCACACCACGCATTGAATCCTTTCATCTCTGAACACAATGAGCTACTAAGAATGATAAAAATAACACCAAAATTAAATATATAAGCTTCTGAACTCAATCACTTCACCATTAATATCAACTTGTGTTGAATATTTGCAGTGATTGATCAATGTATGTGAATTTTAAACATGCACACTTGATCTAAGAGGATCGAGTGATCGAAAGTATTTTCATACAGTTAAATTCCAAAATTTTCATAAATGTAGTGCCACCCTATATTAGATTCTCATCATAATAAATCAAGATGCTCACGGGGCAACGAGACCACATGCCTTTCATTTTAGTCCATCCTACCATACTATGCATTACCTTTGACATCATGGTATTACCCATTGTGGGGCTATAGGTTACATCATGGTCATTTAACTCCTTACCACCCTCATGCACATACTCCCACTAATTTCTATGGTATTTCGATAAACACTCACACTGCACTTCAATCTCTCGCACACCCGCTAAGGACTATTAAGGGTGACTTAAACCTCCACAGGGGTGCATTACTTGACCAATATCCATATGAAGATGGATCTATACAATGATGAAACATTTGTATGATTGAAAATGACTCAACTAAGTACTTTAGCAAGGAATTTTTCAACTCTAGGATATGAGTGGAAAAAGGCTTAAGGCTTTTTATGATGGATCTTTGGGTATCAAACTGGAAAAATTGGGAAAATTTATAAGTTCCAATAGTGGCTCTATTTGGGGATGAATGGATATCATACATTGCAAGAATCCAATAAAAAATATCTAGGACACATACCAAAAAAACATAAACCAAGCATAAATAAAGGAAACCAAACTTGAATAACCTAAACTACTGTGCATGGAATTGATCTTCTTTAAGAAAAGAAGTGTTTCAAAAAAATTCCATGCATTGGCGATTCCTAATCTTCACCCACAATGTTCTTAAAATAATATGATTCTTCTCCATATTTTCCCATGATAACAAATGGACCCAACCATAGAGCTTCAAACTTTCCATGTTTTCCTTTATCTTGACTCTGAGCATTCCACATGAGAACCATATCATCAATTTGAAACTTTCTATGCTTAGCCTTATTGTCAATTAAATATTTCATTTATAGTTTCATTTTCTCATTCTATTTTTTATGCTTGAGTTCTTATCTCATCTAACTCTACTAATTGTTCCATCCTTTCCTCCATTAGGTATGTCCATGTCTTCTTGCAAAATTAATTTATAAATTGGAAAAAGGTTATGCATTGGTATTATGTCTTGAGCTCCATAAACTAGTTCAAAAGGAGATTTCCTAGTAGCCTTCTTCATCGTGATCCTATCTTCCCATAATGCTAACTTCAGTTTTGAATCCCAAGCCTTTTTTTATCATCAAACATTATTCTGATTATTTTCATAATACTCTTATTACTAGATTCAGCTTGACCATTAGCTTGAGGGTGATATGAAGAAACATATGAGATCATTATGCCATAAGACTCATAGAATTTCTTGAATTCATTAGACCTGAAACACATCCCATTATCTATGATTATCTTAATAGGAACCCCAAACCTAGTAATGATATTCTCCAACAAAAAAATGATCACTACTTTACTAGTATCCTTCTTGGTTGGGATTGCTTCATCCATTTAGTGAAGTATTCCGTGGAAACAACAATCCACCTATGTCCTCCACTTGATTTGTCTATTATTTCACCTATGAAGTTAATACCCTATTAATAAAAGGGTGCTTCAATCTACATAGGCCTCAAAGGCAGGGCTCCTTGATACTTCAATTTACTAGAGAACATCTAGCATGCCTCACATTTTCTTACATGTAAGCATCAACAAATATATTTTTCCAATAATAACCTTCTCTTAGTATTTTGTGTGTAGTGGTTTTAGCTGAAAAATTCCTCCACATCACCTTCATGAATTGCTATCAAATTATTTTCTTCATGTCCTTCATCGGACATAAAAATAGAATACCATCATTGTCCTTCAAAATAAATCACCATTCACAAAGAAATACCTTGATGCTTGGAGCTTCAATGTCCTCTTTGATTATCATTCATACCATAAGGGAATTTCATGTATTTGAGGAAACGAACCACATTTGTATACCAAGGTGTGCGTTCAATACTGGATATCAAACCCTCTTCTACCTCAACATTACACACTTGTGTAGCTTCTAGGTTAGATTCAACCATTAACCCTACCAATCCCTATCCTCTTACAAGTTTTTTGTTCTGGATGTCAATATTGAACTTCTAAATTATTTTTATCCATCTACATATTCTTCATGTGACCTTTGTCTACACAAAGATATCTTTAACTACTACATTCAATACATGAGCAACCATTTGTGCTCCTACTAAGGCCTAAATTTCTTTATTGCTTTTACAAGTGCATAAGCTTATTCTTCAATGGCATCATATTTTAATTCAGTTCCCTGAAGTAATCCATTAAAAAATGAAATTGGTTGCTCATACCCTTCTTCATTCTTTTGCAACATAACAACAACAACAATAATATGGAAAGATGCAAAAGAGAAAAAATGAAATGGTTTGCTAAAATTTGGAGATTTCAAAATAGGAGCTTCCTTGATTTCCCTCTTTATTGATACAAATGCTTCAATGGCCTTAGATGTCCAATCAATATTTGATCCCTTCTTTAGCATTTTTGAAATAGGTTTCACAATCTCAGCAAAGTTAGAGATAAATCTTCTAACAAAGTTTATTTTCCCAAAAAAGGATTGAATAGCCTTCACTGTTTTAGGAATAGGAATCCTATCAATGGATGCAACTCTCTCCAGATCAATTCTTACCCCTTCTTTAGAAACTATGCGTCCCAGTAATTTACCTTCAATTACAACAAAGTGATATTTTTTAGGGTTCAAAGACATACCATACTCAAGTGCCTTGACAAATACCTTCTCTAAGTGCATGCAATGATCTTCTTCCTTCTTTGAGTATATAATTATATCATATTGGTAAATGACCATTATGATATTGATCAGATTTGCAAAAGCCATGTGCATAGTCCTTTGAAAAGTAGCACCAACATTTATAAGACCAAAAGGAATTCTTACATATACATAAGTACCCCATGGTGTAGTAAAGGAAAATTTATATTACTCTGATTCTTTGACCTTGACTTGATTGTAACCAGAAAATCCATCCATCATGGATAGCAACTCACATCTTGTTACTCTTTGCAACATCGCTTCCATGTTGGGAAGTGGATAATTATCCTTCAATGATGAAACATTCAGATTACGAAAAATTTACACACAACCTTATGTCACCATCCTTCTTCCTCATTGGTACCAAGTTTGAAACCTACGATGAATGTCTGATAGGTTTGATTATGCCACCCTCCTTGAGCTTCATTAGTTCCTCTTGCATTTTTGGTGCCAACATAGGGTTTATAGGTCTATGCTTTTTCCTGAAGAATTTATCATCTAGTTTTAATGGAATCTCATGCTAAAACAAGTCTTCTCTATAAGATTTTAGGTCCTCATATGACCATGCAAATACGTGTTTATACTTCCTCAACAGAGTTATAAGCATCTCCCTAAATTTTGGGCTAATTTTCTTGCCTATGTATACCTTCTTTGGAGAAATCTCGGTCCCAAGATTTACTTCCTCAAGATCTTCTCAATTGATTGGTGCCTGCTTTAAGATAGACCTGCCATTCCCATCAAAGACTCACTCTAGAGCTACCAAGCCTTTTGAGATTTTGTTTGTTTTCAATTTTACAACCTCTCTACCAAAGACAATGTCTTTACCATTCACTTCTTCAACAAATCATTAAAATATATCTCTTGGGACTCATATTGGTCTATACACTGAAGACATTTTATCAAATCATTATCATCATTAAACACTCTCTAGTTATAAACATTGTCAGGGATAAAAGGTCTAGTTTTGAATTCTATTTCTAAGATGCTTGCCAATGTGATATTATCCCTTTTCAAAGCAACATTTGCAAGGAAATTTTCCATCAGGTTCTTTGACCTCTCTATCTATTCAATGGAAAATGCATCAAAAGCTCCACAATATCCCATACATGAAGTTTGTACTACTTTAGCCTCTTATTTTTTGAGGCATACCTAGATCTGACATGTTGGTGCAGGAGCACCTTGGGCATCAAATGCTTTTCAAATTTGTAAAATGTTAAACGTTCAAAATTGCATTGTAAAGGTCATGAGGTCATGAGTCAATCACAAATGTAATGGAAAAAATGATGTAAAAAGTCTTATTTGAATGTATTTAAGGTCATGGGTAAGTTCTAGGGGATCAAAGTTGAAAAACAATGTAAAACTTGCAATAATGCAATGTTGTCAAGTTACTAAATTGATCAAAATAGGAAGATTAAGAGTTAAAGAGGTAGTTAAACCAATGGAGGAAGTTGGTAAGTCAGTTGCAAGGAGGGAAAAGTTATAAATATCATGCAAAGGTCGAGCAAAAGGATTCCATTGTATTCTTGAAGAGTTAGAGCAATAAAAAGTTCCTTGTTTTAGTATTTTTCTGGTTTTTCCAGCATTTTTGACTGTTCCCGTGCTTGGTACGGCTTGGTACTTAATTTTACGGACTCCCAATTGACATGGTTGGAAAGAGGGAAGAGTCTACTTTATTTTGGTGGTGATTTGGCTCATTTTCATTAAGAATTAAGAAAGTTACATCAGTTTTAGTGAAAGAGGGTCTGCAACTTCTGAATCTTGAGTTTTGAGAGTCTAACAAGGTTTTCATCACTACTCCACCAATGTAGGTCAAGTAGATTGGTGGAGTAGGTTAGGGATAGGTTTTTTGTTATGATTTGATGGTTGTGAGTGCAGGGAACAGCAAGAATACCTTGAGGCAATTGCTGCTACACAGGAAAAATGGAAGATTTCCTCACACAGTTTGCTGCTACAGTCAAGATTCGTGAAGAAATAGAGCATGCAGGGGCTTGGAAATGATGTAGAAGGTGTGGAAAAGTGTATTTCAAGGTGATATAAGTGTTTTCTAGAGTGGAAGAGGTTTGTAAGTGTTTCTTTGATGAAACCCTCACTTGTTTTTGGTCTTTTCACCCTTAAACAAGGGTTTTGTGGATCAACATGTTTCTATGGTTTATGGTCCTTAAAAATGGTGAAAACACGAGTTTTGTGATGTGTCTAATGACTATTTTTTGGTTTTGAGTATTTTGGGAGTGATTGGAAGGGGTCTCCTTTGTAAATCAGGCCTCTTTTTGTAGCCTTTTGACAGTGTACAGTCTGAAATTTGATGATTTTCTTTATGGAAAAAGTCTGAGAACTTTGACATGTTGAGATGTGATGGAAGGTGTCCCTAAATATGCATTGAGTTGGTGATAGGAATGTAATCACCCATTTTAATGTTTGATAGACCTATTAGAGGAATAAGGCATTGTCTGATCCAAAACAGAGATGTTGCTTAAAACAATGAAAAGAATGATATTAAATGCTTGTTTACTGATATTTTGGCTAAGGGTCTATGAGTCTGGTTGGTTATTTTGTTGGGTGGAGCAGGAATACTCTATGAACAACTGAACAGAAATACAGAAGGTGCAAGGTCTGATAGAGTAGAGTTTGGGTGTAAATTCCTGGTTTGTTTCAACATAATAATGATGTTTACCATGATTTAGTTGTCTGACAGAAAGTAAGAAGGAATGCTTGTTGATATCTTGCCTTCGAGAGTGAGAGATAAAGAGGAATGAATACTAGAATGTTGAATGGTTCAGTGATTATGATCAAGTTGTTGCTTTGAAGTTTTTGTGTCTGATAAACATAAAGATTGCTGATTACTGATGGCTACCCTATGAATGGTTGAGGAAAATAAAGGATGTTGTTAAGTGGGTAGATGAAATTGAATTTTGATAAATAATTCTTAGAGTTTCATATTGATCTTTTGTTGATTCGATTTGGGATTGAAATCCCTTGAAGAAGTATGGTGTTGTTGGTGTTTGTTAGGATGCTCTGCATCAAAGTGGTATCAGAGCTTGAAGATTGTCTGGGAAAGTTTTTTCTGATTAAGTTGTTGCTGATGATAGGTTGAGATTGTTGGTTGGTTGCAGGTGCTTATCCATCTAACCTGCATTGAGAAAGTCCAAGAGACTAGGGAGAGTAAGTGGAGACACCTAGGTGAGGCAAGTTGAGTTGTGTTGCAGTTAGAACCTGATGGATTCCTATCTGAAGAAGCACTGAAGAGTTGCAGCCTTAATGAAGAATACTCCACTGATGGGAGTAGTAGAAGATGAAGATGAAAGGTGATTGAGAAGAGTATGCAAGGACAACCCTGTGTCCTTAGAGGAAAGTTGCAAGTGTTCAAGGACAGTCTTGTGTCCTTGGTTAAGCAAAGAGTTGTTGAAAAGATGAAAAGGACAGTCCTGTGTCCTTTTGAAAGAACAAATGGTTTGAGAACCTGATAATGAAGACTGAGAAAGGAAAACAAGAGGCAGAGATGAAGATAGAGATGAAGAAAGAAGATGACAAGAGCAA
>VDFB02173220.1:0-34843 GCA_007258455.2 Sequoia sempervirens | reverse complement strand
TTCGTCATTTGAGTGAGTTATGAGCTAGATATATGCATTTAGGTGAGTTATGCAGTTGTTGGTTGCTTCATTTCAGTCGCCAGTCTGTCATATCAGTCTTAGATAAATGCATCTTTGTGAGGAGTTTGAGTCTGGAGAGTCTTGTTAAGCATTGAGGAAGTCATATATATTATTGCAGCATTGAAGAACTTATAATATTGGGCTTTGGAAAGCATTCTATCAAATTGTAAGTTGATTAGTAATACTATCAGCCATTCGCCTTTCTCTCTTTCACTTACTTTATTGTACTTCCCGCTGAATAAGTGGAAGAGGCTAGCTTGCCACCTATTTACTTTCAGTTAGTAGTTCTTAGGGACCCTCTGACCATATGCTCGCCATCTTGCATAAGATCCTCTGACCATATGCTCGTCTATCCTAGATGCATTCTTGGTTAGAGTTCTCTTCCAATTCTGCATCTGCATCAGATCCTCTGACCATATGCTCACACCTTGCCCAACATCGGGATCCTGGTGTACATCCTTGGTTAGAGTTGCTTCTGCATCGTTTTGGTTTTAGAGCTAACCTTAACGGGTGCATGTTGATTGTAATTGTAATTGGAAAAAACAAAAAAAATTAGTACAGTTCTTTACAGTGGTATCAGAGCCATGATTCTGCCAACCTATGCCTACAGTGATTCAGTTGTTAGATGAGTGACAATGATTGCAGATACTACACCAGAAGTTAGGCCAGAAAACAGCAATCACAGTTTCCGCCAGTGCCAAAAGCAGATACTTTTTCAAAGGCTTTGAGAGAAACAAGGAAAGCAATAGATACTAGTAAAGCAGTTGAGAACATGTCAGACAGTCATAAGCAGGCCATGGATGAGAGAGATGATAGGATGAAAAAGAAGTTTGATGGGATGATTGATATGATGTCTCGTTTGCTTGCAAGAATGGATCAGCAAGCTGCTCAGAATCATACCCCTAGTCAAAACAATGCCACAGGTGAAAATAGTGGTGTCAATGGAAACAATGGCAATGGGAGAGACAGGACTATTGGCCAACATGAGGCCACCTCTAGAGGATCAGCCTCTAGGCCACTCTTCCCTACATTCACTCAGAGGGAGGAACCACAAGTTGAAGCTGCCATTCCTTTTGCAGATGATGCCAGGCAAGCCTACTTGGAGTATGCCACCTTACCCCCTGATCTTAGAGACCAATGGTCCTTTGATCAATTCTTGAACCAAAGAAACAGAAGAAACGGAGGAAGAATTGATAACCGAGCTCCTATGGCTCATAGGACTGACTATCAACAAGCCCTTGGGAAGGTGTCATTGGCTCACTTCGATGGAAGTGATAAGTGTTCAGCAAGGTCGTGGGTTCAGAAGCTGGACAACTACCTATCGCTAAGGCCCATGCCGGAGGAAGATGCCATAAAGTTTGCAACGTTGCATTTGGAAGGAGCTGCCCATGAGTGGTGGTACCATGGTTTGGTCACGCTTGGCCACAACCTCATTCGAACCTATGATGAATTCACCAATAAGTTGATTGATAGGTTTGACACTAAGGATCCTGAAGTGAGATTTCGCGTGCTTGCACAGTTGAAGCAGCATGGCTCCTTGGATGCTTACATAGCTGATTTTCAAAGGCTCTCCGTGATGGTGCCCAACATCACTGAAAGAAGGTTGGTAGTATTGTTCTCTGAAGGATTGGTTGAACCTTTGAAAGGATGGGTTAAGGCTTTCAATCCACCAAGTCTCGAAGAAGCAATCAAGAAGTCTCGAAGTATGGAGTTATCAGCCCCTAGGCCAAAATTTCCGCCCAAGCCCTTTGGCCACAAGAGGGATAAGAAGCATTTTTCAAATCAGCACAAGAAGTTTCCACCCAAGTTGACTGATGAGCAGCGTGAACAACTTAGAAAAGAGGGCAAGTGTTATACATGTTTGGAGCCTTGGATTAAGGGTCATAGATGCCATGGAAGAGGGCGTTCTAACCAAATGGGGGCCTATTCTATGTAGTTACTATTGGTGACACGGATGTCGTACTTGGTATTCAATGGTTACGCTCACTTGGTGAAATCTCTCTCAACCTACAAACAATGGAGCTCAAGTTCCAATCTGATGGAAAGAAGGTGGTGCTTAGAGGAATGTCCAATGGTGGTCCTCGGATTGTGTCATTCAAAAGAATGGAGAGGATGATTCGGCACGATCAAGTTGAGTGGGTTGCGGAATGTATGGTTCTTCCAGCTAGTCCAGTTGAAACAAAGAGGGACTATCCTCCAGATATCTAGTCTATACTCACCAAGAAGAGTAAGGTGTTTGCTGATCTACCTCCTGGGCCCTCCTGAAAGGGGAGCTAAGCATGTCATTGAACTCAAGGAAGGGGCCAAGCCAGTCATCACAACACCATATTGGTATCCTAAGAAGCAGAAGGACGAAATCGAGAAAAACATAAAAGAACTCTTGGAGATGGGCTTCATTCGTCCAAGCAAGAGTCCCTTCGCTTCAGCAGTAGTTCTTGTGAAGAAGGATGGCACCATCCACATGTGTGTGGATTATCGTGCCTTGAATCAAAGCACAATAAAAAATCGGTACCCCATTCCCCGGATAGATGAGCTCATTGACGAGCTACATGGTGCCAAGTTCTTTTCAAAAATTGATTTGAGGTCGAGCTACTATCAAATTCGGATGAGAGGGTCAGATGTTGAGAAGACGGCATTCAGATGCCACTATGGTCATTTTGAGTTTTTAGTCATGCCTTTTGGGTTGACTAATGCTCCAGCCACCTTCCAGTCTTGTATGAACAGAGTTTTTCAGAAACAGTTGAGGAAGTTTGTGTTGATCTTTTTTGATGATATCCTCATCTTTAGCAAGACGTGGGAAGAACATCTCAAGCACTTGGAGGAAGTGCTTAGCATCCTAGAGTCAGAAAGTTTGTTTGCCAAAGAGTCCAAATGTGAATTTGGAATGAAGGAGCTGCTCTACCTTGGTCACATAATTAGTGCTGATGGGGTGAAGGTCAATCCTGAAAAGATCAAGGCAATAGTTGATTGGCCACCTCCAGAGAACTTGACTCATTTGAAAGGGTTCTTGGGTCTTTGCGGCTTTTACAGAAGATTTGTGAAGGGCTACTCTCAAAGTGTTGCTCCTCTTACTGACCTCACTAAAAAGGGGGCTTTCTTTTGGTCAGAAAAGGCTCAAAGTGTTTTTGATAAGTTCAAGAAAATCATGAGTTCTTGTCCAGTGTTGGCCATACCGGATTTCTCCAAGCCTTTCGAGTTATAGTGTGATGCATTCGGAGAAGGTGTTGGGGCTGTTTTGATGCAAGATAAGCATCTCATTGTGTTTGAAAGTAGGAAACTAAGGGGTGTTGAAAGGACCTACTCCATCTATGACAAGGAAATGCTTGCAATCATGCATGCATTAGCTAAGTTCAAACAATATATGGTGGGGAGCAAGTTTGTGGTCAAAACTGATCACAATAGTCTCAAGCACTTCATGCATCAGAAGGATTTGAATGAAAGACAACAAAAGTGGGTGAGTAAGCTTCAAGCTTACGATTTTGACATTGAGTATGTCAAAGGGAAAAACAACATTGTAGCGGATGCTCTATCTGAGAGGCCTCATTTGAGCTCATTGTGTGAGCTTACTGCTAATTGGAAGGAGATGTTGCTTGCTGATTATGCCAAAAATCAGTTTGCAACCAACATCATTGAAGGTACTTTCCATGACGAAAGGTACAAGGTGGTTGATGGTTTGATACACTACAAGGGAAGGATCTTTTTGGTGGCCGATTCTAAGCTCAAAAAGAAGATTTTGATGACTTTCCATGACATCCCACTTGCTGGTCATCAAGGTTACTTCAAGACATATAGGCAGATTCGGGAGAAGTTTTCTTGGAAGGGGTTGAAAGAGGAAGTCCAACGCTACATCAAGGAGTGTCCCACTTGTTAGATGAAAAAAAATGAGCATTCTCTTCCAGCTGGTTTGCTGCAACCTCTTCCCATTCCCAACCAAAAATGGGAAAGCATATCAATGGACTTCATCACGGGGTTGCCAAAGGTTCAAGGCAAAGATTGTATCTATGTTGTAGTGGACAGATTAACAAAGTTTGCTCACTTTTTTGCCATCACTAGCACATTTTCAGCAGCTCAAGTTGCAAATTTGTTTTTCCATGAAGTGTTTAGGTTGCATGGGTTGCCGAAAAACATTGTGAGTGATAGGGACAACAAGTTCCTAAGCACCTTTTGGCAAGAAGTTTTCAGGATGAGTGGTACAGTGCTTACTCCAAGCACTAGCTATCACCCTCAAATTGATGGTCAAACAGAGATAGTGAACAAGTGGTTGGAGGGCTATCTTAGAAATTATGTCTCGGAGCAGCAAAGGGCATGGGTGAAATGGCTTCACCTAGGGGAATATTGCTACAATTCATCCTTCCACATGTCAATAAGGATGTCTCCATTCATGGCTCTCTATGGTTATGAGGCTCCTAGCTTTGCTGATTTGGTGTTTGGTGATAGCAAAGCTCCTAAAGCCAAGGATTGGTTGCAGCAAAGTCAAGATATTTTGAAGTCCTTGAAGAACAACCTTCAAATAGCACAAAATCAGTAGAAGATGTACGCTGATCAGCAGCGTGTTGAGCGTTCATTTGAGGTTGGAGATATGGTTTATTTTCGACTTCAGCCTTACAGACAGTCTACTCTCAAGAAGAGTGGAGTTGAAAAGCTCAAACCTCGCTTCTATGGGCCATTCAAAGTCATCAGACAGGTTGGAGCTGTGGCTTATGAGTTGGAGCTACCATCGAGTAGCAAGGTTCACAATGTCTTCCAGGTGTCTCGCCTCAAGAAGGCACTTGGACACAATGTTGTTGCTTCATCACAATTGCCTCCCTTGGACGAAGGACAGTTGACTTTGATTCCAGAGGAGATTATTAATTCCAGAGAGTGTTCTTTGAGGAGAAGAACAATCAAAGAATACTTGGTGAAGTGGAAGAACTTGCCTTTGGAGGATGCAACTTGGGAGAATGAGGAGATTCTGCAGCATCCAAACTTGTGATTGCTTGAGGGTAAGCAATCTTAGGGAGGGCGGACTGTAATGTTCCCTTCTCAACAATGATCAGTTCTGTTGACCATTGGCCTATTCCGGAGACCCATAGGCTACTCGGAGGGTGAAAATTAGGGTTTCTTGTTTTTTAGGAGGTTGTTGCTTGAAGTTTGGTTATTGGATTGCGGATTCTTTCACGGGTTTTGAGAGAAACTTGTGATGGTATAGACTATTTTAGTGTTTTGAGCAACTTCATGAATTTACTATTACGAAGCAAATTCTATTTATGCTTGATGGAGGCGGGGTGGTTTTGATTCAATTGGTCCTCTCCTTCAGGTGATTCAGTTGGTATTGATGTTTCTAGATTTTTGGGGCATTTTTATGGAGAGATAAGTTATTTTCATATTATAATGTTATATTTTAATATTATAACCCCCTTGGCCTAGCATTATAACTTTATGTTGTTTTAAAAAAGGGGACTTTATGGGTGAATGCCTCATCTGGAGAAAGATTAAATAATTCAAAGGTTCAAAATGCAAAGGGAGATTTGGACGCCAACTTTTGGAGAGAAGGTAATTTTAAATAAATCAAATATTGCCTTGGGAAGTGGGATGCCATTCTTGGAGGGAAAATGAAGTCAATTCAAAGTCAAAAAGGGGCGCACTTTCTAGAAGCTTCTAGAGATGCTTGCTAAGTCTATATAAGGAGGCCTTCTCTCTTCAGTTCATCATATCATATCTTCAGTAAAGTTATGTTGCCGAAATGGTGACAGATTGCTTCGAGGAAAGCACACCTCCTAGCTTGGCTCATCTTCTTGCTTGAAAGATAGCAACTAGTTGAGAGGTAGATTGTAGTTGAGTTTGTTTCAGCATTGCATTTGAGTTCCTAGCATCTTAGTTCAGTTCTTTGCATTTTTAGACATATTTTGGAGTTGCTGAATATCATTGCTGATTGTAAGAATTGCTCACATCTCATGAAATAAAAATATTTTTGTTTTGGGCATTGCATAAATCCTTTTCTCTATGTGGGGCGACCATTCTTGCAAAGTTGTGGATTTTTTGATGTAGATTTGGATTTTTCAAAGCAAAATCGCCCTTGCTGCAGGCCGCACCATTTGTGAGAGCTTTGGTTTTCGTGCAAAAATAAATAAAGGCATTTTGGGAAGGTTTCAGTGTTTTAACTTGGGCGCCATCATCCTTAGAGCATCTTGCATTTGATATTTCATCATTTGAGTGAGTTATGAGCTAGATATATGCATTTAGGTGAGTTATGCAGTTGCTGGTTGCTTCATTTCAGTCGGTGGTCTGTCATATCAGTCTTAGATAAATGCATCTTTGTGAGGAGTTTGAGTCTGGAGAGTCTTGTTAAGCATTGAGGAAGTCATATATATTATTGCAGCATTGAAGAACTTATAATATTGGGCTTTGGCAAGCATTCTATCAAATTGTAAGCTGATTAGTAGTACTATAGCCATTCTCCTTTCTCTCTTTCACTTACTTTATTGTACTTCCTGCTGAATAAGTGGAAGAGGCTGGCTTGCCGCCTATTTACTTTCAGTTAGTAGTTCTTAGGGACCCTCTGACCATATGCTCGCCATCACTGGCGCCATCCTGGTTAGAGTTACTTTCAGCACATCTTGCATAAGATCCTCTGACCATATGCTCGTCTATCCTAGACGCATTCTTGGTTAGAGTTCTCTTCCAGTTCTGCATTTGCATCAGATCCTCTGACCATATGCTCACACCTTGCCCAACATCGGGATCTTGGTGTACATCCTTGGTTAGAGTTGCTTCTGCATCGTTTTGGTTTTAGAGCTAACCTTAACGGGTGCATGTTGATTGAATTGTAGTGGAAAAACAAAAATTATCGGTTCATTACATCCAATGCAAGATTGCCTAAATCATTGTTTAACAAAGAAAATTGGGCCAAGAAAAAAGCTGGTAATCATCAAACAAAATCAATAAAATAATGTTTCGGAGGGGGGATCCAAACAGGTAAATTAGTGATATTACTATAGATATCAATATGTATATGAAGAACAAATATCTTTGTTGTAATTGCCTTTCTATTGATATGCCTTTATAATAATGTATCTTAATTATTATGCATATCATTTTGAATGATTCTGATTGCAATTTCTGAAATGTGTTCCATATCGTTTTTTCTATAAGTTATAACTAATAGAAAGGTTTCGAAGCCATTTACTAATCTTTTAAAAAGTCATTTTTGTAATTTTACGTGAAACATGACATAGAGTGCTGATGTAGTCATTGCACTTATTTCTTTTCACAATGCTCAGAATACTTTTATTTTTTCAGTTCATATAAAAAATTCATGCATGTTTCTATCTGTTGTGTTACAGGCAAGGCAAGTGCACCCGGACAAGAATCCTAATGATTCTCAAGCAGCACATAATTTTCAGGTAGTCGAAATCATTGAATTGGCAAGTAATTTGTGGGCTATTTTTCCTGATTTTCAAACTAGCATATTGTGATATTTTAGCACATTTTAATTTTATCAAGAGTATTAGATTCCCTTATTATCATGGTTTGGAACTGGTCTACCTAAACGTGAAAATTAGAAAGAAAACTTGACAATGTCAGTTAATTGTAGATCTATGCCTACTCAGGAACAAGGAATTTACTATCATGTAAAGAGACTTACTTTGGGGACATACTGTAAAGTTGCCAAATTCTTTAGACCTGCACTTGATGGTGCCATACTGTTAAAGATCTTTCCTTGATGGTGCCATGTTATAGTAGCTGTGCACTCGTTTAGCCAAAATGGAAATGAATCTTGCATTTGGCTTCAGCCCACATAATATTAAACGCCAAATAGAATTGGTGCCTTTGAGCCCTTTCCAGTGGATCTGTTTCTGTTTAACCTATTGATGTACATCTCAGTATCTCTTTCAAGTTGTAACTGAAAATAAGATATCATAGATCTATTTTAGTCTCTGGATAGTGATTGAATGGATTGATACCAGTCACTGATAGATTCATTTATATTATTAGGAGCTTTTTAATTCTTGAATGGGCTTCATTAACACAAGCAGGCAGAAACAAATCTAATAAATCACAGGCAATAATTGACATTATTTAATAACAAACTGAAACATGATAATAGGGGTACTTCTGTCACCATGTAATCTAGGTTCTCTGACTAATTGGGTCTCAGAATACCTTCTACTCCAACAAATATGGACACATGACAAAATATGCTACATTTGTGAAACATATGATCACACAACATGATATTGTTTATAACCTCACATTGAGACATGATAACACCATCATCTGACAAAAGCGGGCAATCTTTCATGTGTGATTGTCCTTTGGTATCTTACCTCTTTATTCTGTCCTATGCTTATCCAACACTTGTTTTAAGTGTTTGTAACATATTGCACAGTCTTTATATCAGTTTAGAACAAAAAAAGGTAATTATTTGGGCTGTTTCTTGCAATATTGATGTCAATATTACAGAATATTCCCATTGATGTGCAGGTTACACAGCAAAAATAAACTGAGAGTATGGCATACTTGTAATTCAGGTTAAGCAAATTATGTGCATTCAAATTTTATAAACCATGGAATCCCTGTGATCTTCCTACTACTTCCAAAATCAACTCAACCTCCTTCAAGAGAAATTGAATCCTTTATAATGTATCAAAATAGGGTAAAAATGGCTCTAGATGCGTATGCAATGCAAGTATAATTTTCACATAGGAATTTCACAGGTTTTGCTTAGAATGTTTTGTAGAGCGTAGAATGTTTTCTAGATGCGTATGCAATCTTACCACAGTAATGGCATGTGAAAGACTTCTTGGAGCTCTCCTCCGATTTGCCTTGTCCTTTCTGCTGAGTGGACTTGCCTTTGCCATTGTCTTTGATAGTAACTGCATGTTCAACACTGGGAGTGTCGTTGCTGCTCCCAAACTGCTTCTTCCACCTATCCTGCTGCAAGAGCTTGTTGCACTACTCATCAAACTTTAGGTCTACATTGGTGGAGGTAATGTTGAGAGTTTCAATGAAGTGCTCGTATGATCGTGGTAAGCTTTTCAGTGTAATAACCACCATATCCTCTTCTTCCATCTTGCAACCAATGGCCTCTAGTTGATTGCGAATGCCTTTGATTTTCATCAAGTGATCTTGCAAAGACATCTTGTCATCCATCATAATGGAAAACAACATATTCTTAAGGAAGAATGCCCTGCCCTTGTCTGAGGTCTCATGAAGATCCTTAAAATGTTTCCAGATCTGTGTAACAGTCTTACCAGATGGTATTTCTAGTAGCATCTCATCAATGATTGATAAGTTGAGAAGAATAACCGCCTCTCGATTACTTCTATCATACTTGTCCTTGTCCTTTCCCACAGTGGTGGGATGAGGTTCTGTACCCAGAACAAGTGAATCCAGACATTGATACTCGAAAATGGTGAGCATCCTCTGCTTCCACGTGTTGTAGTTTTTTCCACTGAACCTCTAGCTACTTTCCATCATGATGTTGGTCAAAGATGCTATCCCTCCCGTTTTCCAAAAGCATGCTAAATGAGGTAATCAACTGGCACAAATACTGAGGCGATCAATTGGTCCCACGGTTTTATAAAAAATCTCCAAAAAATTAGAGGCTTAAAAATCCATGATTTTATCCAAAAATCGAGCAAAAAGATTGCAAAAAAATTTATCATGCCTAGGTTTGAAAGGCTAGGCGCAGAAACAAATCTTCAGACTTCGCCTAGAAAACCCTAGGTGGTAGAGAAGAAACCCACAATTTTTTTTCTTCAAAAAATTGCCAAAAAAGTTTATTAAAATTCCGTAGAAAAACCCTAATAGCAATTATTAGCAGAATAACACAATTTTTGTGTGCAGACCTTGCCTAGAATAGAGGAAACAAGATGTGATTCATGTGTAGAAGAAAAAACACTAGGTTGCGGCAGCAAACCATCCAAAACAAAACCCTTGATTTTTATTAAAAAATCAAGCAAAAACTTCACCACGAATTTTGTCAAAAAAACCCTTGCCTTTTAGCTGATAAAAAAACCCGCGATTTTATAATCAGTAAGAAAGTTAATGATTTTTATTAAAAAATCGGACAAAAGCTTTTAAATTTTTTTTCAAAATTTTTTTTAGGAAAAACCACAAATTTTTATTGCCCAAAAAATTCGCCAAAAATGAGCTTAAGCTTTGATACCATGAAATGGTAATTAATTGATCTCATTCAATATTAAACAATGAGAGGAATATTCCTTATATAATGAATTATAAGATGATTTTTCTAAAAAGAAACAGTTGTGAACTTAAAGCAAAAACAGAAAGTTACTAAAAACTAATTGAAAGCAATCTAAGTTAACTGAAAGCTAACTAACGACTAACTAACAACTAAGATGACCATTAAATATTACAATAATACTTTAATAATGTATTGTTATTTTAAAAAGTGTTTTCTAGACATTTCTGAAATAAGGTGGGAAAGTGATCTTAAAATTAAAAATATGGTTATAAATGGAGGGGCTGGGCATAGAAGAAAGCATCCATTTTTTATGAAATCAAAACCCCATTTATCTTAAATTAAACTTTGTTCATCTTCTTGCGTAAGGACAAAAATCCTCAAGGTATTCGGATTTGAGGACAAAAACCCTCCAATCCTTTGTGGCGGTTTCATTTAGAAATCATAGTTGTGCAAACAGTTTGTAGTGATATTACAATTTTTGTTTGGTGATCGAATATTTCAATAAGTTTGAAAATCTATATTTGATGTTAGTTTTGCAGCAATTCTAGAACATAATATTTGATATTGAAGCAAAATATGTTTCATTTTATGTTGTTTGTACTATTTATGCCGTGACATCTTTGTGTTAGTGCTGGCCATATCATTTTTGGTTGATTTTACAAATTGTTGGAGGGAGCCGTACATGTTTAGAAGCCTTCTTTGCTATATGTGAAAGTTGTAGCAATAATAATTTTGATCACAACCTTTATTAAGACTGCCATACCTATGGCTATTGTGGAGTCATATTTGAATGTATTTTGGTGCCCTACCATTACTTTGGAGTCTGCCATACCTATCACAATAGCACTGTACAAGTTCCAATATTATTTGAAAGGCACATCATTGGCTGTCGTTACCAATTTTGAAGTATATCGCAGCATTTTTTGGATTGTTTGGGTGGCCGTACTAGGTGAAGAAGGGACTGCTTCACTTATTTGTTGCAATAATATTAACTTGAGCGATCATACGACCAAACTCAAGATTGGGTTGTCATTGATAAAGTCAAGACTTTGACTCTTAGCAGTTGCCATTCCATTTGCAGCATCATTCCTAGTATTTTATTTTATTTTTATATCCATTCCTTGGATGATATTGAAGTTATATTGATTATTGTTGCTGGGTAGATTGTATGAATTTTAAATTCAGTATATGTACATTTCTGGCATTAATGATCTCTGATGCAACTCTGTGTGGTTCTCCGTTAGAGCTGTTATAGATTCTGTGTTTGTTTTGAAAGGCTTGCTGCCATAGCTAGTTTCCAATCATTTTTTTAGATTTTGTAATTGCAACATAGAGTTGTGTGGCTTTCTGCCAACATGCATAATAATTTAATATTATTCATATCCTTCATACTGTTCTCACCCTGCCCATTTAGGGATCCTTAGAGGAAAGGAAACGAAGGGAAGAAGAGGAATGTGACACAGATTGACAACGCACTTCCAAGAACTAATGCCCTTATATCTGAATAAGGATGGGAAAAGATCACAAAGCGGTCATGAACCATTAGAGGAAAAAGTTAAAATGTCACTAAGGGAACAAAGGGAACGAAGGAGAAGACTGAAGGGAATAGTCAAAGAAACCAAAAGGTTTTTGACCGAAAGCTCGGGCCCATCTAGGAGTAAAAACCGAAGCGTAAGCTGAAGTCATAGTTGGGAAGAGAAAAAGACTTTCACGACAAGAGAATACATGAAGGGAGAGTGGGAGGGAATAGCAAGGCATCTATTGCTCTTTGTTGAAGTGTACGTGGATCTTGTTGACCAAGCTGGAAAACCATCTGTATCATAAATGTTGGACGAAGAGGAGGGGGAAAGAGAGCCTATAGACGTACTGACAGAAATGTATGAGAACAATATACACTGTATTGAAGAATTATTACTCACAGAAGAGCCAAGAAATAGAGGATTTGAGCCTAAAACCCTAGGACAAAGGGAGCATAGAAAAGATCTTGAGGGCAACGCAAGTGTGAGGAATGCTGAGGAAGGACAAGTAGAGGATTCCTATGAGGCCGAGAATGCAAGAGAAGCATCAGAACGTGCAAATCAAAACTCTCCATCCAGGTTCTAGTCACAAAGGGCACGCCAGGGTTAAAGGATGGTGACTTCCCTAGCAAGTCCGAATGTTGAGAGGCAAAAACTCCCAAAAGTTCATAGGTAATGGATCGGAGAATCTTATACAACATTGCAAAATGTGAAACAATATGAGCAGCCAATGGCTAGGACGATAGGGCCTACTTGATGTCTAGCTTGTAACTCCCATGAAAGTTTCCCCTAAAGGAGTTAGTTCAGATATTATGGATCAGATTAGCAAGTATCGAGTTTTGGGAAAGGCAGTGGAAACCTGGTTAGAGAAACTGATTAATGAAGGTTTTCTATATATTAGTGATGCAATGGAATTATATGAGAACATTTTGATCAAACAGAGAGAAGCAAATTTTGACCTTAAAGCTACAAAGAAAGAAGATACTTTGCTCATGGTTATAATAAGGGATTTGCATGAGATCATCAAAGTTGATACTAATATTTTAGTATCTGAGAACATCATCAACAAACCATACGAGAATGAGACAACCAAGTGGCTAAGTGCTGCTGAATGGAAGAGTTTAATCTATAAGAGGTACCTGACTGAATTGAATAAGACATTGGAAAACTACAACTCAATGCTGATAGATCTCAAAACTAATTGTATAAGTGTGAATGTTAACATTCTTGACGAAAGTGAAATGAATTTGAATGATGCTGAAGTTGTTAAAAGGAATTTTAGGAAACAAGTTGTTGAAGAGCTAATCAACAAAAACAAGTTGCTGAAGAGCTAATCAACAAAGATACTATTGATGGAAGTACAATGGAGAGACTATGCAATTTATCTTGTCTCGTGGCCTTTAGGAAAGAAATAGTTGACTTTTGTAAGAAAAATGAGGAGGCAAATAATGCTATTGCCATGTGGAAAGCCCGCTTGAATATCACTACAATTCAAAATGGAAAGGCCATCTCTCCTACGATCACCAGATTCAAAAAATTCAAGGCAAAAAGTCCAATAGAAGATGAAACTAGTGACCTGAGATGAACGAGAAAGACAAGGATATAGGAGGTGCACTAATTTTTTTTTTTTTTTTTTTTTTTTACATTTTCCCAAAAGAGAATATTGTTTGTAAAACAAACTTTATTTTCATATTGATGTATTTTTATGATGTAAAGTTATTTTATACTCTCTTCAAGAAACAGTTACATAGGAAAGGCAGTTTCATTTTTTAACCTATATATATAGGCCAACAAGTGATGTTTAGAGGATCTTTTGACAATGTATGTTGATGATTGAACATGGTTTGACAAAAGTTTTTTAAATTTGGAGGTTTCCTGTATTTTCATATAGACTGGGTATAGATTTGATGTATGTTGATGATTGAACATGATTTGACAAAAGTTTTGTAAATTTTAAGGTTTCCTATATTTTCATACAGAATGGGTGTAGATTTGATGCAAGAGACTTTGAGCTTGAATATTTTGGAAGATGTATAAAAAAAATTGGTGAACCTTGGGTCATATGTTTTGGAGTTGTGAGCTCTTCTTATGTTGAATGTGCAATTATTTATTTTCTGAAATACTATGTGTGAGATATTTGGTAACTTCTATTTGTTAGTTTTAGACCAGAAATGTAAATAAGCAGAGGTAGAACACACTAAACAAAGAACACAACGAATTACCCTGGGAAAACCCTCCTTCTCGAGGGAGAAAAACCCAGCAAAATATATCTCTTATATATTGAAAGAATAAGAGCAAAAATCTGCTTACAATTCAGGCTCTACACAAGGCCAAAATTTGGAGTTTGTGAAATTGAGGAGAGCTCACCTTTTTGGAACGAGAGGACAAAAACCCTTGAGTTTAGGTTTGGGATTTGGACGAAAACCCAGATCCTTTTCAGGTTCAAAGGGTTGGACGAAAACCTAGTTCCTTTCGGAGGCGAATTAACATCAGAGTTCGCATCTGTGCTTCAAAGATCGTTTGATCGAAGTGTTGCGGGTCTTCTTCGAATGTTCACCTGTTGTCTCTCAACCCCAACCAACTGATGTAAAATGCAAGTTTTTGTTTGTTTTCGATGTTTTGTAGTTTTTTTGTGTTTTTTTTTGCAATATATTGAAATGGTGTGATTTTGCAAATAAATGCTTGTAAAATATAAATAAAATACTAGAATTGATGATTATATAAGCAAAGAACTTTCAATGAAGGCGAATAGCTTTATTTTGCTTGCTGAGAGCTTACATTGCTAAATCAAAGACATGCTTTCAAAAAGGCAAGTAATGCATGATTAAAGAACCTGATCTTTGCCTGCAGCCGCCTGGAGAAGACAATATATGGTACGGCCAGCTTGATAAACTTGTTTCTCCCTCAAGAAATCGCTTGTTTCAGACTCCCATAGCCTAGGTGCCACCCCTGGAGCAGATTAGAAGCTGAAAGAAGAGGCATTGGATTTCTTATTAAAAAGGATGTCCTTGCTGCTGGGTACAGTATGGCCTGACAACAATAATAAAAAATGGTACGGCTGAAGAAATAAGCCTGAGATTTGATGAATGAGATTGAAAATCGACCTCTTTTTGATTCAATACTTTTTCCTTCAAAACCCTTACTGATTCTTCCTTTGTAAGCACAAATATGACTTCTAAATAAAGTCACCCTAGTGGACAAGCTTCAACTGGTATTTCACAGCCTCAGTATGTCTGATTCTAAAGAGGGAACGTTCTCCAAAATCCAATGATGAAGCGAATTTGCAGAAACCCTTGTTTCATAAACTCCAATGTTCTCAGAGAGAGTAAACGACAAATTAGAATAATTCACAATGAAGTTCGATTTGTCTTTGATGAATTATATATTCTCCTTCATAAGTTCGACCCAAAAAAGCAACTCATTAAGCATTTAATAAACATTAAATTCATCTTTGGTAACTTATAAAATATTATCATTAATGGGCGTCCCTTTTTTTTAATGAGTAAATATAACTCATTCATTAATAATAATCGCCACTTTAATATAAAGTATTAAATACTTTATATTATTCCATTAATAATCAATATTTCATTAATTGACTTTATAATATAAAGTCACACATTAATATTTCTCCAAACAACATTAAATGCTCAAATCTTCACTGTCTGCTCACCAAACTGTCAAACTAGGTGTCAATCTGGGTCGAAACTGAGATGATCAACTGGATCAGGTGCCTTGCCAGAAATAGTAATCCCCTGTCTGCCTGACTTACTATAAATAGTAAGTGTCTGAAAAGCACTCCGTGAGTCTCTGCCAAGGCTCAAACCTGAATCAACTGATGGAGTAATGTCCCAAAACGCAAGATAACTACCAAAAGCAACCCTCTAAACACACTTGTCAACCTACGAGGGTCTAAATGATAGGCTAACTCCTTAATCATTTGAACTGCCTAGGAAGGGGACATTACATCGAAGAGGAAATTTTAGGGCTTCATCGATAATATTGGCAAAATCAGGTGAAATCAATATTTTGATATTGTGACAAATGGTTATCATATTCAAGGGTTTGCTGGAAGTTATTTGGTGAAACATATCAGGTGAGATATATGTATTTGTTGGCAGTCCTCTGCAAAGTCATAACGCTATGTGATTGTTCATAGCTTATGACAACATAGATTAGGAAAGAACTACATTATAAATGCTTCAGATATAACAATTTAGACCTGGTAAATCACTAAAAGTTAATCGCAGAATTTGGGATGTTATTGGAGAATCAGTCAAGACCGCATTTATAATTATGAGGAAGACTTAGAATTACCTACCACTATAAGGACAATTTCCTTAGCCCTTTGCCATCCCTTATTCCAAGCTATCCATTGTTATATCATAGCCGATACAATATTGTTTTACTATCAATGGTGATAGAAGGGCAATATTTATTCCCAAAATAAAGATGCACAAGCCATAAAATTATCGTAGCTCCTTTATGGGTATTTCGAGCCTTTAAGAGGAGACGTAGCAATTGCTTGGAGGCTATCGCTTCTTTCTGGAGGAGTAAGAGGTGATGTGGGAGCATATTTAGCGGTCAACAGGTTTCATATACTACCGTTAATCAATTCTAAAAAGCGTGGGAATAACACCATATGAGGACAAAGGAGGCTGCGTAAGCTTTCAAAGGACATTCGTTACTTTCCAAGAGGAAATTGTGGTAGGAGTGGAGCGATAGATGTTTGGCTTTGGTGAGGGTTTTGGGACTCCTACGTGGAGAAGAACACAAAACAGATAAAACAAATAACCAATAGTTTTTTCATTTGCTGATCGGGACCTATATACCTGCTACCTTCATGGGCCGCCAGATTTGAATAAGCCATATGAGCTAAATAAGGAGTCAAATAAGACAAAAGGGGTGCTAGTCCAAATCAGATAAGACAAAATTAGCAGCCGCCAAGGTTGGATACGACAAGCAAGGAAATTTAAGCAACATGGTCTCAGGTTAGATGAATTGAATATTATGATATATTAGTCTATGCCATTTCTGAAATAATTGATTGTGATAATCTTTCCAGGAACATTAACTCTGCTAATTGTATGCCAATTTTCATGGTGATTAAAACTGTGTGAAAATGAATATAAATCTGATTACATGATATGTGAACAAAAATGTGTCTAATGCCATTGAGGAATTTTCTGAAACAATCAAATGCCATAAACTCTGTTATCTACTGGAAATAATTGATTGCACTTTCAGATACTCATATTCTGCAAACTTTTGGAAATACATACGATTATGAATGTTAAGTGATGAGAAATGCATATACTGTTTCTGTGAACACAATATTTATCAATCCTTGTGACACCATCCAAACTCATTCAAAACGACATGCCAACTAATTGTTTGACAAAATGATACATCTATCAAACTGAGGAAATCGGGAAAAAATATCACTCAGAACAGGGGGGAATATTTCAGGAAGTCTTCAATCTACTGCAATACCATCTGTGTAATGTCCCCATTTTAGCTATATGCCCTTCAGTGACTAATAGCCTATTTTCAGAAGCCCGTAGGCTCGTTAGAGGTAAAATTAGGGTTTCCTATTTTGTTGGGATTCCGAAGCATTTTTGAAGGTTTGCTTGTAAGAGTTTTTGATGCACATGTCTGGTGGAGTTTTTTGGGTTTTTGGAGAGCTTCAAAATGGTGTAACATGCATCTGAATTTGACAACCTTTCTGGGCACTTACTATTTATAGTAAGTCTTGATGGCTGCCCAGTTTGTGCTCAGTTGATATTTGGAAACACTTACTATTTATAGTAAGTCATGATACTGCTCAGTTGGTGTTCAGAGGAAGTTTTGCAAACTTACTATTTATAGCAGTTTGCTATTTTTGGTAAGCCTATCTTTAGTAGTATCATTCTAGCAGCAACTCAATCATTTGGAGTTCAGTTTGGCTTTCTAATGAATTTGAAGTTAACTTACTATTTTTGGCATTCGCTATTTTTAGTTAGTCCATTTATGGTAGAGGCATCATCATTAGCTTGGTTTAGCTTGGCAAATGTCAGTTTGCTAATTTTAGTAGTTTGTCAGTTGTAGCTTGGTTGTTGCTCTTGGCTACCTCTTTGGACTGAGTTCTATACTTAGTCAATTTTATGTTTTGAAGTTGTACCCCACACCTAGGCTTGATGACTTCAAGTTGTTTTTAAAAAGGGGACATAAAGGGGTTGATTTGAGCATTTAATATTTATATTAAATGTTTTATTGTGCAACTTGTAAATGGACGCCTAGAGGGAGATAATTAATGTTTTAATAATTCAAATAAAGTGCAACATGAGAGGTGGCGTCCCTTGGAGGAAATTGAAGAGTTTCTTGTGGGAGTTTCAAGTTGATTCATTTTCCAGTTGAAGAGTCTATTTATTGATGCATTGCTCATTCATTCTCATCTTTGGAAAATTATAACAAAATGCTGCTAGATTGAATTCAAAACTTGGCTAAGGGGAAGCTTAGCAATTTGACTTCATTCTTCGGACTTGAAACTATGGTTCCCTAGATGGTGGATTGAGAGGTGCTTCATTCAGAAGTGCACATTGAGCTTCATTGTTGGAGAATTTGATGTTATTTTCAGTTTTTGGTGTTGCTGGTTCACACATGGCTGAATGGTGAATTTGTATACAGCTTCAAGGGTGATTTTAATTTGCACATGGGTATTGATTCCTTCAATTAGTATGCTTGAGGCACCCCTTTTGGTGCAATATCAGAATTTAATATTAAGTGGCTGATTTTATAAGAGAGGTCGACCCTCTCCTAGGGCCTAACCATTCATTATTGCCTTGGAAATCGTGCTGGTTGTATTTGCTGAGTTTGAAGGTTGGAAATTGATTGTATCATGGTCGCCTTGTTCTTTAAGTGCAACACTTTCAGTTTGGTTCGAGTTTTTGAAGTATGGTAAGAGATTTATCAATTTTGGTGTGTAGATGTTTGCTGGTTCAAACTTTTAGTTTGCAGATTTTATATCAGAATTACTTTAGTCTTTGATTTCAGTGCATTACTTCAATAATTGAGAGAATTCTAGAGTGGGTGATCATCTATTTCTTTGTGCTTTGATTCTATTGTAAACACTTGTAATTTGCAGTGATTCTTTATATTGTAAGACTGAAAACATTAGTACTGTTTTAGTCATTCTTTACTGCTTTACTTGTGCTTAATTTCTCACTTTTGTAACCCTTGGATGGTTTACCGCCAGTGTGGAAAAAGAACTCAATTAATTCTCTCATCTTGTACCCACTGAAAAAGTGATGAATTCCCACTCATGAGTGGATGCCTGCCGTAGCGGATGAATTAGTTTGTTTTGCAATTTCTTCCCCCCACTAAATTAGTGGAAGTGCGGAATCCTTTCATGGATGGTTTACTGCCTCTTTATATTCAACCGTAATTACTTTCAATTATTGATCATTTACCTCTGCCATATGCTACCACCTCGCTTCTTGAAGGATCTTGGTGAACATTCTTGGCGTCGAGTGTATTCAATTTGCTTATCCTTGTTGAAGCTAACACTAAACAGTTGGTGTAGTGTTGGTTGTGTTGTGAGAATTCAAATGAAAAAATTGGTAGGCATATTTCAATGTGGTCGTCCATAGTTAGCTTATGGAGTGGGTGGATGAATCAGTACGAATTTCACAACAGTTACGTGTCGAAGTAGATGAGCTAACCCAAAGATTTCAAGACCAACTAACTCAACAATCATGCATCACCAAAATTGAGAAGGCTTGAGTGACAAAGAAAGAAAAAGAATTGACAGAGAAGAATTAGCAACTGGCGGAGAAGGATAGCCAACTCGTGGAAAAAGATAAGTAGCTTGTAGAGTTACAACTGGAAAATGAGAGGACCAAGCGCTAGTTAGCTGAGGCAGTCCAATTGGTGAAAACCACTCAGGAATGAGAACTCTTGGCAGCCCATCATTTGAAGTGTCACACGGAGGAAGTCTTATCGGTTCCGTCAAAACATCTCTCAACAATCCTCTCTGTCTTACAATTTTGTTTTCCAGTCATCTGCAAGACGACTTTCTTTTTGGGGGCTGATGTAGTTAGCAAAATAATTCTAATAGTTTTCATTGTAGTTAGCATAATTAGTTCTCGGTTGTAAGTGGTTCGTAGTTGCCGACGCTTGGTAGTTCTCAGCAACTGTCAACCACTTTATATACTTCTTTTGTAAATGAGAATGGGGGACAATATGTAAGGAATTTTCCTAAACTAATTATGTATAAATTTATGAGTGAAATATATTGAGGAATCTTTGTGTAATTGCTGTTATGAATTCTTATAGTTTCTGGCATTTATTATACTGTTTACTTTGATATTCAAGAAAGTAGAATTAGGTAGTAAACACTTTCCAACAAGGGTGGTGCTGTGCCAAACTGAGGAATTTTCCTACAATACTAGTCCAGATTGGCACCAATAATGTCATTAATTTTCCAAATTTGTCAAAGAAATGCAACCTATAGTCTACAAAAGATTGAGGGTTTTTGTCCTCAACGCGAAGAGCAATTCTAGAGGGTTTTTGTCCCCTAGATCGTGCTACTAAGAGTTTCCATCCTTGAGAGTTTCAATTGAATATTTGAATTTTTGAAAATAATAATTTGGATATGAGGGCATTAGATTTGCCTTTATGGGCATTAGATTTGCCTTTATAGGCATTACATTTGGGCCCTTAATTAAATTACTTTTCCCTCCATAAATTTTTTTAAAAATAAATAATTACTTAATATTGAGTAATTACATGATTAAAAGATTACTTTATTGGGTGCCCAAATTCTTGAAAAGCAATGGTGAGCTAAAATGAATTCTGTGAATTAGGAAGGGGAGATGATCTTGTGCCATGAAATCCCTTTAGATTATGGTCAAATCAACCTTAATTTAAAAATGAAAAAAAAAAGAATAATTAGAATATCCCCTGTTTTTGGAAAAAAATCTAGACTACAAACATTCATTGATGTAATAATAAATATTTAAAAAAATTGAGAAAAACAAAGTCACCCTCCTCCACCCAATCTTCTTTATACTACAATTTCTACACTTTCTACTTCTCAACTACACATCTGAATCTTGTTATACTTTAGTGGCGTTATTTCTAATTTCTGTGTGATACCTGCATAGTTTAATTTTTTTTTTTGGCACAATGAATGAGGGCATATTCCCCTCTATAATTAACTTAAGTTGTGTGCTTCTCTACTTTTCCAGTCACACTCTAATTTTTCCTTTTTTTTTTTAAAACTTTGTATAAATTTGTATCTTTTTCATTTCTTGTTGGTAGTATCACATTATTTGCTTGGCTTGTGTAGACTTGGTGCATTGCAGAAGGTGACATGTGACAATTATGACCAACTCCCAGACACAGCTAATTACATAAATATTGAGTGAAATTCATGTAACAATGTAATGAACCAGACCAATTTTTTCAAATTTAAAAATGAACAATCCAGTACAACAAGAACTCGTTAAAGGTCAGCTCAAATCATAACCAACAATTAAAGAAAGACTCAACACCAAGAATGTGCTTTCCGACCCGAGTAGGGTAAGTAGCTACCATATGACGGAGTAACAGAAAGTAAATACAATGCTGAAAGACTCAACACCACGGATGTGCTTATAGACCCAAGTAGGCCAAGTAGCGACCATCTGGTGTAGCAACAAAAGCAATTACAATGCTGAAAGAAAGCTCTACCACTTATTTAGCGGGAGCGAATACAATGTAAGAACTGCAAAGCTTTAATTCCCTTCTTGGCGGAATACCATCCAAGAACTTTAAGTGTGTAGTTCATTCACCCATCTCTGGTGGTAAACCGTCCAAAGATTATTAGGTTTGCTGCTCTAAAACTAAGTAATTGCAGAATATAAAAATGACTGAAATAGTACTACTATTAACAGCCTTACAATGCACAATCTGCAGATTACAAAGTGTTACAAACTGTTAAACCAAAGCAACAACTGATAGAATGTTGTTCCGACTTATTTGACTTCACAATATTGATAAAACAATGCTTGAACTGAACTTCTGGAAGTCTGATATAAAATCAGCAATTCTGGAAACACCAACCAGCAACACAGTAACCCACTAAAAAGCTCATAACTCACTCAAAACCCAACCAAATCACTTAAAACTAGATGCAAACGAGAGCTAGAATGCTGACAATGAAAACCTAACTGAGAAACTACTGACAAATTGTGATATTATTTTTTTGGCACACTTCCCAAGACAGCCCAGAATGGTACGGCCAAGGAGAAGGGCGATTTTGAGAAGATAAAATCATACACTCAATAATAAAATTTGGAACTCACCAAAGAGGGGCGCCCTAGGATGAGGAAGCCATATGTAAAGTACCCAGAACCAACAAAAATTCATGCAAAGACTTATGAGCAGATTTCTACTTCAGCCAAACCCTAACCAACAAATGCAAAACTGACAAAATCTTTGAAATCTTCAACCTTGATGCTCTGTCTGCTTGTCTGGATGAGAAGCAGTCTCTGAAGGCTTAGCTAGGTGCTATCTTTCAAGCACGAAACCAAGAGAAATGGCTAGGAGGTATGCATCCCTCGAAGTAACTCTGAAAGTATTTCAGCAGCATAACAGTATGATAGAAAAATAAGATGATAAATGAAGTCCCAAGGCTCCCTTTTATAACTTTGAGAAGGCCCTCCAGAAGCTTCTAGAAAACAAACCCTAATTTCAAATTTGAATTGACTCCTTTTCCCTCCAGTTTGGGCGCCCCCTTTCATAATGTTCAATCTTGACTTTATTAAAAATCCCCTCTTCATAAAATGGCATCCCTTTCTCCAAGAAGTATTTTTGACTTTAGACATATCAAAATAATTCCCCATGAGATGACCACCCTCAAAGTCCCCCTTTTTAAAACAACTTAAAGTCATATTACTAGGACAAGGGGTTATTTTATAAAATAAAACATTATTAACTTTAAATGACTTATTTCTCCAAAATGAAGCCCTTAAGCCAAAAATCAGAATTACCCAATGAATTGCCAGAAAAGGAAAGCTTGCTGAGCTGACGTTGATTTGACCACTGCTAAAAATAGAATTTACTAAAAATAGTAAATTCGGAAAGTTGCTCGGATCAAAGTGCATGCGACACCATTGTGAAGCTTTCTGAAAACCCATAAAGAATCCGCAATCCAAAATCCCCGACCCCAAGCTGTAGCCGTCATAACTTACTAAAAATAGTAAGTCCAAAAAAGTTGCCCTACGCAGTTGCAAGTCATACCTCTGCGAAGCTCTCTGAAAACCCAAAAGGAATCCATAATCCAAACAACCAAACTCCAACAAGCAAAACCCTGAATCTTCAAGAGAACCCATCAAACAGCCGGAAACCCTAATTCTGCCACGGAGCAGCCGACAGCACACTGGGAATAGGCTATCAATCACTGAAAAGTTAAGTGCTAAAAATGGGGAGATTACAGTCCGCCCTTCCCAAAATTGCTTGTCCTCAAGCAATACCATCATAACTCCCGAAAAGTTAAGACTGATCCATACCAAAACAAGTATGATCCCAGGTTCCCAAACCCATCTCAGGAAGGACCCACCATGCCACTGCTGCACCACTCTGATCACATCAATGAAAACAGTATGCCAATGCTGCACTAACCTCCCTTGTAACTCCAAAATATTACCATCTATGATTCTCAAACTGAAAAATCTTAAAGAATTGAGATCAATATCGTGCAACGTCTCATGTCCAAGATGCCTAGAGTCAACAATATCAACCATACCACTGTCTAGCACCATCCTTGGCAAGAAGAAAGATAGGCTACTCAACTCAAAATCAAACTCCTCAGCATACCTCCATATGGTAACAAACAGAGCCATGACTGCAAATGTGACATCTTCGAATCTTCTTGCAAAGAGGAAAGCAATCCTTTGCAAGAGCTCAACAAACTCATACTCACGTCTCCTCATGGAGCTACTATGCACCAATTGAATTATATTGATACCACCATGAAGACTACAGAAAACTCTCATAGTTCCACCCTCATGAGTCTCAGAATGATGAATCAAAACAAGTGGTAGTTCACTATTCCGAACCAACAATGAGAGAAAACTGTCAAAGTTAACATCACAAACCTCCATTAAACGAACTCCAAGAATAGGATAGGTGTGAAGGGACAAATAATCTTTGTTGTTTAAAGCTGAAGTCAGAGAAATGCAATCTGATTTTAGTACTTCACACAAGGAAAAACAACAACACCAATGAAATTTCCAAGAGTGAGTGTATGAGATGAATATTGAGTTGCAAGATAAAGCCTCAAAAATGGCAGGAAAACCCACTAGAACAATCTCCAACTGAAAACTACCACCACGTTGGCAAGTAGTGAAGGACAATCTCTTCCAAATGAGAGTAACTCCACAAGTAAAGAGGCTGGTCTGCCTCCAACCAGTAAGCTCATGTCCCAAAATCTGCCCTTGTCTTGTCCAAGGATCAACGCCAAGAGCAACCAACTGTTCATCTTTCCAACCCATACTCAATATTTCTCTCCAATCCATTTGTTGATGAACAAATGGGGCCATCAAGTGGTTGGTGAAGAGAAGGACAACACCCAAAGGTCTGAAAATTTGATCACTAACCCACCAAAAATTCCTCTTTCCACAAGCCATAAACTCCATCAACCCAAGTTGAGCATCCCAAGCATGGATACCCAACCGAAAGTGATTTTCAACACACTGAAAATAGAATTCAACACAACCCCAAGTGCTGGTCAAAACCAAGTGCATACTCCTAAAATAGGCATTCCCTCTGATTAACCTCTGAAACCAATCCATGAAAGCTTCAACACCACTGGAGCATGAAACATAAGATGACTTCAAATTCAACTCCCAAAATAGACTAGCATCACTCAACCCAAGGAATGGATTGACAAGAGTGCAAACACCATGTTCTAGTTCATCTTCCATCACAAAAAGAGGATTATCATAAGTTTCCTCAACACCCACTTCAAAGAGAGGATTGTTAAAAACTTGAAAATCATTCCTTATATCTTGCTGCTCCAAATCAGCACATGCAACTTCTGATTTTCTTGAGACACTTTCAAGATCAAACTCCTCTTGAAGACTTTCAAGCTCTCCAATCACTTGCTTGATTTCTTCAGCTCTTTGTGCACCCTCTTGCTCCTTGAAAAGTTTGAAGTCAACAAATTGGTCTTCAACCTCCATTAGAGCCAACTGAGTTTCTTTCAACATGTCCTTTGTTGATTCAAGCTCAAGAGTAAACTCATCAACCTTTCTCTCCTTTTCTTGGAAAGTACCAACAGTCTTCTTCGCAATTTCGAAGGCATAATCTCGATCTTCAATCAAGTGTATGTATGCTGATTTCAATGTCTCCAAAGAGTCTCTGATAAGTTGCAAGTTAGGAAGAGCAACTTCATCCTTAACTCCACTTCGTCTCTCTTCAGACTGAGCCTTCCAATAGAGATCATCAACCAAATTGTGTGTGCGATCAAATAGGGATAGCGCTTGCACTTCTTTTTCAAAAGATACCTTGCATTGATCTTCACACTCATGAACATGTAAAGACGGTGAACTGCTGATAGGCTGCAACTGAAAATCAGAACTTCGTTCCTTGCCTTTGCTGCCCTCATTGCTGCTCCAACATTCTTGTACTTCACCACCAACTAGCGGAGAATGCTCATTGTCATAAAAAGCATCATACTCCACAAATTCTTCAACCCATTGCTTGCAATCAGCTTCGTGCATTGATAAATCAGATTTGTGTTTAGTAACACTTTCAAACTCTCCATCTTCAAGAGCCATATGGCCCTCTAGCTTTGCTTCCACGTCACTGTCACTTTGATCAAACGTGAAGGCATCCCCAAACTCAAGCATATTGTCACCATTGTTTGCTGATATAGAGTCCTCATCAAGTTCCATTTCATTATCCGGATCAAAGGGAAATTCATCCCATACTGGTTCCTTGTCATCGCTAGATGCCTTCACACCTGGATCCCAAATGGTAAGAGGCTGATTGTTTTGATCAAAAGAAAAGAGCTCTTTGTGCTTCTTTGGGAGTGTTGACTCTTTGAATAGGTCACCACCCAACTCACTTAAACTAATATCCTCATTAGTAGCTTCCTCCAAGAGCTTAGTTTGATGATCAAACCCAATATCACCTATATCACTATCATTGTACTGGAAATAAGAATCATCAAAGTTGGCTGCTTTGATCACTTTATCATTTTTATTTTCAACGAACCCATCATGAATAGGTATGTTATTGATTTCTTCATTAGCAGCCCAATGAATTCCAAGGAGGTCTTCTTGGCTACTTGTCACAAACTTGTCTAGTGAAAATTCTTGAGAGGTTTGAACAGCAGCAAGAGGTGAATAATCCTTGACCAAATCCTCAACAAGAAGAGGTATAAACACATCAGAATCACCATTAACAACATCACCATGGTAATGATCATAAGCTTGTTCAAGGACACCACTAGTGTTTTCTTCTTCTTGTTCTTCTTCAACGAACTCATCCCACAAAATAGTTCTACCAACATCTTCTATGAAGCCCTTAGTCTCAAAACCTTCAAGGGATGAATCCAAATTAGGATTCAAGACTGCTGCTATGTTCTTTTCACCGAACTGATCTTCATCACTTGCTATCACATGCAAGTCTAGGGAAGTATTATGGGGCTCTCCCACACACTCCTCAACTGTCAAGGTTTCTTTATCAAACTTACGATCATTTTGAGGTGTCATGTGCACCTTGCTTGTGCCATCTTCAATATTAGTTGACTGATTTTTCTCTTCGACTTGTTCATTTGTGGGCTGCAATCCACAAACAGGCACTTCTTCTTCCTTCCTTGCACCTGCAACCATGGCATGTTCTGCTTCCTCTTTAATCATTTTCTTGATGTAGTTGACCATAGCCAACTTTCCAGGGTAATGAATCCCCGCACAAGTCAAAAAGGTGTCAAATGAAACATCGTTCTTAAACTCATTTGTCATGCTCTGATATTCTTTACGGAGTATGGCAGCCTCATGTTCACATTGCCTCTTGAACTGGCATTCTTTAGAAACCACAATCAAATCCGACTTCTCATGATTCCTGGACCTCAGGAAACACAACATCCTAACACTTTAGAAAGCTAAACTGAACCCAAGTGAACAATTTGATTTCTTTGTCTTTTCTTCACAGGATGGCAGGATCTTGGCTCTGATACCACTGTAATGAACCGGACCAATTTTTTCAAATTTAACAATGAACAATCCAGTACAACAAGAACCCGTTAAAGGTCAGCTCAAATCATAACCAGCAATTAAAGAAAGACTCAACGCCAAGAATGTGCTTTCCGACCCGAGTAGGGTAAGTAGCTACCATATGACGGAGTAACAGAAAGTAAATACAATGCTGAAAGAAAGCTCTACCACTTATTCAGCGGGAGCGAATACAATGTAAGAAATGCAAAGCTTTAACTCCCTTCTTGGCGGAATATCATCCAAGAACTTTAAGTGTGTAGTTCATTCACCCATCTCTGGCGGTAAACCGTCCAAAGATTATTAGGTTTGCTGCTCTAAAACTAAGTAATGGCAGAATATAAAAATGACTGAAATAGTACTACTATTAACAGCCTTACAATGCACAATCTGCAGATTACAAAGTGTTACAAACTATTAGACCAAAGCAACAACTGATAGAATATTGTTCCAACTTATTTGAATTCACAATATTGATAAAACAATGCTTGAGCTGAACTTCTGGAAGTCTGAAATAAAATCAGGAATTCTGGAAACACCAACCAGCAACACAGTAACCCACTAAAAAAGCTCATAACTCATTCAAAACCCAACCAAATCACTTGAAACCAGATGCAAACGAGCTTGAATAATAAATGAAAACTAACTGGTGAAATCCATCGGTAAATCATGGAGGTTATATTTTTATACACTTCCAAAGGATACTTCCAAAATGGTACTAAGGAGAAGGGCATGATTGAAGATAAAATCATACACTAATACAAATCTGGAACTCACTCAAAGAGGGGCCTTAGGATGAGGGAAGCCATATGTAAAGTACCCGTAACCAACAAAAATTTATGCAAAGACTCTATGAGCAGATTTCTACTTCAGCCCAACTTAACCAAAGAATGCAAACCGACAGTGGAAATTAACCTTATCAAGTTCTCATTGTCTGGATGAGAAGTAAATTAAGCCTGGCTAGGTGCCATCTTTCAAGCACTAAACCAAGAGAAATGGCTAGAGTGTGTGTATGGTATCTCAAAGTAACTTCCGAAGTATTTCAGCAAAGATGGAATATGATATAGAAAATAAGATCGTGAAATGAAGACCCAAGGCTTCCTTTTATAACTTTTGAGAAGACCCTCCAGAAGCTTCCAGAAGGTGCACCCTAATTTCAAGATGCTTTTAGGGTTTGATTTTGACCATTGATCAAGCTTAAGGTGGCGTCCCATTTCAAGAGGGATATAAATCATTTTTAAATAAAATAATAAGCTCTCCAAAGTTGGTGTCCCACCTCCAAGAGTAATTTTGACTTTAGAATAATTAAAATTTTCCCTGATGATGCATCCACCCATGAGGTCCCCCTTTTCAGAACAACTTAAAGTCATATTACTAGGACAAGGGGTTATTTTATAAAATAAAACATTATTGACTTTAAATAACTTATTTCTCCAAAATGAACCTTAATAAAAATCAGAATTACCCAATGAATCTGCCGTGAAAAGGAAGGCTTGTTGAGCCGAGGCCGACTTGACCATCAAGAAAAATAGAATTTACTAAAAGAAAAATTCAAAGTTGTTCGATCAAAATGTATAAGGACACCATTGCTTAAAACCCAAAGAATCCGCAATCCAAAATCCTCGACTCAAGTCAGAATACGTCATAACTTCTACTAAAAATAGTAAGTCCAAAAGTTGCCCATGTATGCTGTGTAAAAGTCATAATTGCGGAAGCTCAAACTCCACAGCATGAATTCTAGAACTAAACAACCAAACTCCTAAACAAGTAAAACTCCAAATCTTCAAGAGATCCTTATCAAACAGCCGAACCAATTCTCACATCACCGACAAAGACACTGAATAGGCTACCAATCACTAAAAAGTTAAGTGCTAAAAACGGGGACATTACAAAAAGGAGCTGGTAATGGCAAAGAAGTGAGCAAATTTTGTTAGTCTATCCACTACAACATAGATACAATCCTTCCCTTGGACCTTGGGCAGCCCTGTGATGAAGTCCATCGATATACTTTCCCATTTTTTATTGGGAATAGGGAGAGGTTGCAGCAGACCAGCTGGTAGAGTATGCTCATTCTTGTTCATTTGACAAACGGGACACTCCTGAATGTAGCGTTGAACTTCCCCTTTCAACCCTTTCCAAGAAAATCTTTCCCGGATCTGCCTATATGTCTTAAAGAATCCTTGGTGACCAGCAAGCGGAGTGTCATGAAATGTCAACAAAATCTTCTTCTTGAGCTTAGAATCAGCCACCAGAAAGATTCTACCCTTGTAGTGTATCAACCCTTCAATCACCTTGTACCTTTCGTCATGAAAAGTACCCTCAATGATGCTGGTTGCAAACTGATTTTTGGCATAATCAGCAAGCAACATGTCCTTCCAATCAGTGGTAAGCTCACACAATGAACTCAAATGGGGTCTCCTAGATAGAGCATCAGCCACAATGTTATTTTTTCCTTTGACATACTCAATGTCAAAGTCGTAAGCTTGAAGCTTACTCACCCACTTTTGTTGCCTCTCGTTCAGATCCTTCTGATGCATAAAGTGTTTGAGACTATTGTGATCAGTCTTGACCACGAACTTGTTTCCCACCAAATACTGTCTGAACTTAGCTAATGCATGCATAATGGCAAGCATTTCCTTGTCATAAATGGAGTAGGTTCTTTCAACACCTCTTAGCTTTCTACTCTCAAACACTATTGGATGTTTGTTTTGCATCAAAACAGCCCCAACTCCTTCACCGGATGCATCACACTGTAGCTCGAAAGGCTTGGAGAAATCCGGAATAGCCAAAACTGGACAAGAGCTCATGATCCTCTTAAACTTATCAAAAGTAGTTTGAGCCTTTTCTGACCAACAAAAGGCCCCCTTTTTCGTGAGGTCAGTAAGAGGAGCAACATTCTATGAGTAGCCTTTCACAAATCTTCTGTAAAATCCACATAGACCCAAAAATCCTTTCAATTGAGTCAAGTTCTCAGGGGGTGGCCAATCAACAACTACCTTGATCTTTTCAAGATCAACCTTCACTCCCTCAACACTAATTATGTGATCAAAGTAAAGTAGCTCCTCCATTCCAAATTCACATTTGGATTCTTTGGCAAACAAGCTTTCGGTTTCTAGAATGCTGAGCACTTCCTCCAAGTGCTTGAGATTTTCTTCCCAAGTCTTGCTAAAAATCAAAATATCATCGAAGAAAATCAACACAAACCTCTTCAACTGCTTTTGAAAAACTCTGTTCATACAATATTGGAAGGTAGCAGGAGCATTAGTCAACCCAAATGGCATGACTAGAAACTTGAAGTGGCCATAGTGACATCTGAAAGCTGTCTTCTCAACATCAGATCCTCTCATCCGAATCTGATGGTAGCCCGATCTCAAATCGATCTTTGAAAAGAACTTCACCCCATGTAGCTCATCAATGAGCTCATCTATCCTTGGAATGGGGTATCGGTTTTTGATGGTGCTTTGATTCAAAGCATGATAGTCCACGCACATGCGCATGGTACCATCCTTCTTCTTCACAAGAACCACGGCTGAAGCAAAGGAACTCTTGCTTGGACGAATGAAACCCATCTCCAAGAGTTCCTGAATATTTTTCTCAATATCATCCTTCTGCTTCTTAGGGTACTAATATGGAGTTGTAATAACTGGTTTAGCTCTTTCCTTGAGCTCTATGATATGCTACGAACCCCGTTCAGGTGGTGGTCCAAGAGGTAAATCAGCAAATACCTTGCTCTTCTTTGTGAGTAAAGATTGAACATCAAGAGGATAGTCTCTCTTAGTGTCAACCGGACTAGCAGGAAGAATCATACATTTTGCAGCCCACTCAACTTGATCATGATGAATTAGTCTTGCCATTCTCTTGAATGACACAACCCGAGGACCCCCATTGGACATTCCTCTTAGCACTACTCTGTTCCCATCGGATTGAAACTTGAGCTCCATAGTTTGCAGATTTAAGGAGATCTCTCCAAGTGAACGCAGCCATTGAATACCTAAAACGACATCCGTATCTCCAATGTTGACCACATAGACGTCATCCTTGACTTCATAGTTTCCCAATTGCATAGTCAGGTTTGAAATCTTCTTGGTGCATGAGATGTGGAATCCATCAGCAACCATGACCTTGAAGCCTTCAAACTCTTCTGTTTGCAGCCCCTTCTTTGCCACCACAACTTCATCAATGAAGTTATGTGTTGCCCCAGTGTCAATCAACGCAACTATTCGCTGCCCCTTAATCATCCCTCGAACCTTGAAGGATTCATTTCTTTGAAAGCTCGAAAGTTGAGCCAAAATACCTCCGCTTTCCTTTTCATCTTCAAACTCTTCTGGGACTCTTTCCACTTCACTATTTTCAAAATCAGATTGCTGGTCTGAAAAATCAGAATTACTTTCACCAGCTGAATAGTACTCAATCTGATTAAATTTAACTCCCTTTGGGCAAACATGATCTTGAGACCATTTTTCCCTACACCGGAAACATAACCCCTTTCTTCTGAGTTCATTCAGGGTCTCCGGATCCAATCTTGTGACATGGGGATTATGATGTTTGAACTCCTTATGCTGAGGTCTCAAAGGAGGTCTATGCTGAGGTCTTTTCCCTTTATCCCTTTTCTGAAAGGGGTAATTGGATTGAAACTTCGCCTTAGGAGCAGCCCACTCCATGTTTCTGCTCTCTAGCCTCCCAGAGGGAGGTGGTGTTGACGGTTTTGAGACCGCACTTTAATAAAGTTTCCCAACGGATACCTCATCCTCTCTTTGAACAAAGTATTCAGCATGTTAAGATTGGCGCAGTAAGATCATGCTTTCAACTCCAAGGTTCAATACTTAGAATACCCTCAATTGGTTTGATGTGAGTTGCTGTGTTCTCACGAGGGGACTTACGCAATTGTTCGACAGCTAACAACAGACAGTGGATTAAGGGATATCGTGTAATTCAAATGATTTGGCGATTGAGCACAAGTTTTCTAATCCTAACCAGAAATGAACTGAAATTAAAAGAGTGTAGGGCCTAAGAAGTTTATGTTCTACCATATGGGATATGGAGATCAATTCCTACAAGTTTCAAACTGTTCGCTTTTGTTTCATCACAAATTGGTAAACCGTGCACCTTTTCAAAGGAGAGTGACTCAAGATGTTCGACAATCTAGCATGAAGACACCATCACAACGACGACACCAACATATAAAAACCATATAATCTAGTTAGCTTCACAAAGTGTAACAACCTATCAGGTCTATAGTTTGAAAATTCAACTATCAACTAACTTTCAGTTGAAGTTCAACTAACTTATTTTCCAAACTAGGTTTTCCAAATCGTTCTCAACTGAATGAATAACTGTCATACTAGGGTTTAATCAAGCATAAAATAACTAACTGAAGAATAACTGCTAGGGCATCATTAACTAACTTTCATTCATAACAAGTAACTAAATCAGCTGCCAATCTTTTCCATTCAAAACTACTTGAGCAATACATTAATTACATAACAGTAAATGTAGCATATAAAGTACCCAAATGAACATATATTGTACCTGAATTAGCGGAGGTAGGTAACCCCTTATGTAGACATCATTAAACTGAAATGCTGATCATCAACACTTGAGAAAAGAGAAATATCATCAAGGGCTTTACCACCCAACCAAGACCTACTGGTCTCCCGAGTTTCTTCAACTGAAGAACCCGCCCTTCACGAGGGTAATCAACATGGATCAATTTATCATCATGCCTCTGAGCCTGATGTCCACGAACCTATACTACTGATCGATCCTTCCTCTATAGGTACCTCCTATCAGAAGAATCATCCTGATCAGAGTATATCTGGCCATGGAAGCTGACATTGCCAAACGGGCATCTACCTTGGCCAAGGATTTTTAATTAATTATTTGTGGCATCACTGTGCCGTCAGCACGCATCCTTGCTCGGTATGATAACTCTTAGAACAAGTTAATAATTTGGCATCAACTGATTCGGTTATTGTACATTTCTTAGATTAGGGTTAAGCTGATACCATTAAGCATCTATTCATGAAGAGAGAGATTCAGCTCAACGTCTTTCACTTTCTTTTGAGATTAACTACCTTCTCTAAACAAAGAATGTTTCATTGAGCACCTATGACCAACGACGCATTCCATTAAGTGGTCTTTATTCAACTTTGAATTTTGGACCCAAGTTTATACTACAAGGTCTAGTTAACTTTTGCAAATGAAAATAAATGATCTATTAGCCAGAAGCATGACAAGTGAAGAAGTCAAAGTCTTGGCACCCGTAAGGAATTCACCAGATTTATCAAACTCTGTATGAGAGAGACCCGTGCCAACTCTGATTCCCAAAACAGAGTGGAAGGATTACTTATCTGAATTCGTTTAAGACTGTCCTCAGTCCAGATTTGGTTCCCAATCTTTTCTTAATTTTATGGTTAACCTCCTGGTTAAGTCATGTGTATAGAGAGAGACAAAATTTAGCTGATTCAATATAATGTCCTTCCAGTTCTTAACCAATTACAAGCTAGTTAAGGATCTCGGATTAGAGGAGAGGTATACCTGAACCAATTCAGCATTTAAGGATAGCGGGAACTCATTTAAGACAGTGAAATAATGCTCATGAAAACTTCAAGATGTTTTGGACTACTTACTAATTAGATGGTAGGGTAATTCGGTTTCCTTTCAAGGAATTTCTCAGAAGTTAACAACAAAGTCCAATACCGTATAAGCTTTTGAAGAAAGGATGAAAGACCTGTTCTTAAAACGCGTGGTACAAGATACATCTATTGATATATATAAACTGCCAAGTCTTTAATTGGAAATATGATGTTATTCATTAGCAGCACAACATCTACGGATGATGCTCGACTTCCACACTATACTAGATATTAGGTTAGAGGATGTGCGTTCTCAGACCAACAAACTTTATAGAGAAAGAAGACTCGGATCACATCCAAGAGTCAATACTGATTATAAGGTTTCATGGTAGCAGACAGGTTGTCCTACAAAAGATGGTTGCAGGAAGAGAAGATTATAATTTTCATCATTTTTGGGTTTCCAAATCTCCTTTTAATGAACGGATACGATCACCCAAAGAATTTCTAAATTCAAAAGAAAGGAATGAGGCTAAGACTCCATAATGAGATTGTCTTTAATTTATTCACCAACCAGTTTACCAATTAAATTGACGTTATACCGGTTATGTCCAGTAGTCTCTAATTTATCTATTCAGATTTAACTCAGACTAAGAAGAAGAAAGATCTCGTAGCCTGTCCAGATCATCTGACAGAGAAAAGAAGTGTGGTTCACGGCTTCAAAGACAGAATGCTTTTCCTAACAATTTCAAGATATCCACTCCACTCAGTTCCAGATGTTAAACAGTGGCAGAAGTTACCCGAATGCAAGGCATATCCAAATTTAGGTTCAAAGAAGGAATGTGCAGGTTGCAAAAATAAGAAAAGACTTGTAATTACACCACACAGGTTCACCAAGTATATTTATAAACCACGAATAGAGTCGAGCCTTGACTCGGGTCAGAGAATCAAAATAAAATAAACAAGGCTGGTGCTACATGAAAATAGCTTGACAAGTGAGGGTCGCCTTACAAGTTAGGCAATAGGATTGATTCAACATTGCATACCGTTTAAGGAAAGATCATAACCAGAATCAGATTCAAAGCTAAAACTACCTGACCAAGAATTTAAAATATCATTTCATTTTCAAGTACTTATCTTCTTTGTATTCCGTCGCAGTTGATGCAACTAAGAAAGTAATCCCGCCACAAGAGAGGAAGGATTGGATTTGAAGCAACTGGATTCCATGCCGCGCACAAAACGTCCTCAGATGGTATTCGAAACAAT
>VDFB02173219.1:0-25146 GCA_007258455.2 Sequoia sempervirens | reverse complement strand
AAATATAGGGAAATTTTAAATGTTCAATAGATAACATTGATAAGGCATGCATAATATACATTATAGAACATTAACATGTAACATTTGTGTTCAAGTTGATATGGTTTATTGGGTATGCATTGATCTTAATGAATAAGTTAGAAGTTATTCAATGGAAAACTTGATTTTGAACAAAGAAAACAGATACTCTGATGATAATTTTTTTGTTTATCGATAACTAGAACAAGGGAGTGCAGCCTTCTAAGAATGATAGTGAGTTGCATTAGGCAAATAATCTGCACAGTTATCATGTTATTGTTTTGCATGATTAGATGTCCCAGGGCCCACTATGTATCATCTTCACAATAGAGTAAGACCTGTGAGACTTATTTCTGAGGCACAGTAGCATTGAGAACAAGCACTGAGTGTTGGGTTATTCACTGGAATTCATCTAGGCACCTTAGTACATAAACCAATATTGAATAATTGTATCAGTTACACTTATCCAAAGTTTCAAGACAAGCAGCAGTGGCACCAATTTATTTCATGGGTGGACATAATTAAGTTCACACTCCCTTGCTATGAAAATGTGTTTTTTTTTGCTGTTTTGACCATGCTTTGATGCGAGGGACGGTTGACCATCCTGGCGATGGCCAGGGGACTTCTAGGATGGCTAACTGTCTCGAGGATGGCCAGGGGACTCCTAGAAGTCCCCTAGCCGTCCCCAAGTCCCCTGGTCGTCCCCAAGCCGTCCCCAAGTCCCCTAGCCGTCCCCGTCCCCTGTCCCTTGGCCGTCCCCAAGTCCCCTAGCCGTCCCCAGAACTGGTCAGCCGTCCCCCATCCAGTCAACAACATCCCCCCGTTTCGGGGACATTTCCTGAAAATTTTGCAAAAAAGGGGACGGTCCCCTGCCATCCCCCAATACCCGGGACGCCCCGAGGACAGGGACAGGGCATTTTGGGGGGGGAACGCATCCCAGGGTTTCCCTGTTTTAAACTACATGTTATTTATTTACTATAAATATGGATAACTCTAGCAAAGAATGATACAAAATTATATCAGCACTCTTCCTTTTGCAGTCCAAGACATAATAAATGAATGGAAAACATGAGAAGCAAAACCATAAAGATTGGGAACTACACCTCCACATTAGTCACTAGATTAGCTCCTGCTTCACTTGCAGCTTTTGCTATTGCATTAGATATGGCACCCATTCCTCCTTCAACATACCTAAGAAGTAACAAGATACGATCATTTTAGTTTATCAACTATCCAATCCATAACCATTAGAATTAGTTATCCAAAGCAATTAAGCTAACTTAAAACCACTCAATACAATTAAATAGCTAAATTCATATCTCCTACTACAGCTCAAAATTCCATTTCTCTCCTCTATGCCTTATATAGATAAATAGATAATTCAGTTAGTCCACACCAAAAAATTCCCCAATAGAGCTCTCTAGCCGATGATAGCTCTAATTTACCTACTATCAGATATTTCTACCTTACAACTCTTCAACTAAGAAACAATAACAATGAAACACGTCTCCATCAACTTTTTCTAAGCGCAAGATTGATGGAACTTTACAATGGTTCCATTTTATTGGTAAGCAATGTATGCACATTAATTTTGAGGTACCTACTCAAGTGAGAGATGCTTAACTCACGCTGATGAGATATTTGGAGACTCCTAATAATCTTGAGAGTTTTTTGTTTGTGAACATAGCTGAAACAACCCAACAACTCATGACAAAAGAAGGCATATGCTTAATTTATTTATGTTGTGTGGATTTTGTAAAATACAAATTGATAACATATATAACATTCTGAGAAGACGTTATTATCAACTAATTGACATCATACAAAAATATAATCACAGCAAAACCTGGGCAAACATCTACCAACTTCTAGGCTTGAAAAACCAACTCAAACCATACCTTTTGCTTGGACTTGCATGAGTGCTTTCTTCTATAGAATGCTTATGAAATTCAAAGAATTTTTTTGTAGGATGCTTAGAAAGATGAGTTAAGCTTTTGAAATAGGTACATATTACACCATAAAGATCATTGAAGGAAATTGGAATTAATATCCATATTTTGTGCGTTGAACAATCCTTTATGTTTTTATCTAGGATCATTTTAAATGTGGTAATGAGATGTTGTGTAGAAATTCTAATGAAATATCTAATGTGATTTTGCATGCATGTCTTAACAAAACATCTGTTTTGATGTTGTATAGATGTCCTGATAAAATATCCTAATAAGATGGTCCTCAAACTTCTATGAAACAAGATGTTTCTTTTGTATGAAATAGGAGGAAATTTAATATCTTTGCTCCTTGATTCATTTATTACTTACATACTATATAAATGTTATTGTGGCAAGAAGAAGTTCATGTTAAAGCTAGAATGCATTTCCGTGTTTAAATAACACAAGGCATTACCCTTGAGACACATAGAAATGTTTATCATCTCCTTTCCCCATCCCTAGGCTTGCTTGTACTACTCATCAATGGCTCATGATTAAATATTATGTAATAATCAATCATAGAAAAACCTATATTGATGTTGGAAAAGGAATTTAAAAATAAAAACATTATTTATTTATTTGTCAGATAGAAGAAACTTTTATTAATGTCCCCAATTAAATATTTTTGCAATATTTTGATTTTATCTTTATTTTTTAAAAATTTTGAAAATGAAAACAAACTAGAATAACAATGTAAACTTGCACACAATCAACAAAAAATACTGAAACAAGCCCCCTTAGAAACATCACACAGTAAGTCTGAACCAAATAAAATCAATTATGCTTGCCTGTACAAACCCTAGAGCACATCAAACATGTAGATTCAAGCCAAATTTCAACATAGAAATGATCCAAAGTCCAATTTTATTGATATGCAACTGCTCGAACTGATTTACAAGGCTGAGAAGACCATCATAAAGTCCAGATCTGATTTTTACATGCCATCAGTAGGTACAGAGCTGATCATAAATGAATTATTCAAATTTTTCAATGCCAAACCAAATTACCAATCACTTGTAAATAGTGATCACACCTCTGTAAACACACCTTAGACCTCTGTAAATGATGACAAGTGCAGATCTAAGCCTGAAATGGCTGATACACAGCAATCAGGAAGTGTACGGCCTGCTGCAACAGTGGTATGGCTGGAATAATGGCTGGTAAGGCTGCAAATGACATGGCGTATGGCTGCTACAAGCCTGAAACTGTTGGAAATGTTATTGTCATTGATGTCAAAAGCAATATCAAAGGAGAACTAATTGCTTCTGTAAAATCCCACAATAGGATATTGCCCTAAATTCCTGATTTTCAAATCTAATTAAAAACCCTAGTTTCTGCAATTCTGAAAACACTTATAATAGCCACTTAACATGAACAAAAACATCATAATAATCATGCCATTACATGTGGGAATGTCATAGTTGGATTGTACAATGAATTACACAATGATTCAATGTAATGTCCCCTTCTAATTAATCTTTTGAGAATCAGAGGATTAGCCTATCACGTCGACCCTCGTAGGCTAATGGTTTTCCATCGAGGGTCACTTGAACGGGCACTTGGTCGTGAATTTGCAGTGTTAATATCTGGAGTATAGTGACAGGGTGAATTTGTGCATTTGGCGTGATATTTGTGCTTAAAATTATGATCTTCACCTTTAATTTCACCATCCTTGGTCTAGGGACCATGTGTCTTTAAAATGGAGGGGTCACTTTATATTTTTCAGTTACTATTCATTACTAAAGTGAAAAAAGTTATAACTTAAGTGAATAGTACTCCCTTTAATGAATAGTGATTTCAATGTAAAATTATAAAAGAAAGAGGAGAAGTTCGACCCCCTCATGTTTTGGAGTTATTTTGCTTGCTTGGCTTGTGAGTTTGGAGTTTGGGAGAGAGGGAAAACTAGGGTTTCCTGATTTCTGCAGTGGGTGAGCCTACAGGGGGCTTCTTGTTCGTTTACGAGCTGCTTGAGGGTGTGAACTACCACCTTAAGGTTGCTGATCTGAATTTGGTCACTTCATTTGGAGCCATATATTGCTGTTTGCAAGTAATTAGAGCTATCTTTTGAAAGGGAATTCGCTGCCATTGACTCCATTTTCATCTACAAGGGAGCTGTTCGCATTTTGGAAGATTTTGGAGCTGATTTTTGCACCTACAGCCAGCTGCCCTTTTATGAGGGTTTGAATCACCATAAAGAAAAAACCGCCTCCTTATAGTGGCTGCAATCACTTCAAAAAGGGGCGCCCTTACCCTGAGAAACTTCCCAATTCGTCTTTTGGTGGGAGAAGCTCGTCATTCGAAAGTTGTAAGCACTTATTGGGGGTTTGGTACTGTAGCAAGTCACTATTCACTGAGTTACAAGGCTGTAAGTTAAAGTTTAGTAGAAGATATATCTAGCTTTTGAAAAGATGTATGTTATATGTTGTATGCAACCTATTATGTAATGAAGAAAGTATCTTTGCCACTTAAATTGAGTCATTACTGAAATTGTCTTAGTAGATTAGTTTATTTATAGTTCCTATTGTATGTAAATGCTTGTTAGTATTGTTAGCATTCTTGGCATCAAACGCAAAAACACAAAAAAAAAAAAAAAGAATACCAATTAAAAACAAAAATCAGACCTACAAAATCACAGTCAACCCCAATCAGCAGAGTGGTGGAACACTATAGTGGTATCAGAGCCTTGATTCTGCCATCCTGGAGGGTCAACGTTTCACATGAGAGGTCATACTAGGTACTACACTCGCAGAAGGGCAAAGCAAGTAGACAATTGGCAGGAGGATAACCCGTTTGAAGATATACCAGTAGCAGAAATGGGTGACAGGGAAGAAGAGGGTCCACCGAGAAACGAAAGAAGAAATGAGGAAAACAATGAAGATAGAGATGGTAGAGAGCTTTTTGAGCAGATGACTCGAGCTTTCAAAGGGTTCACAGCAACGATGCAGCAGTTTGTTCCACGGATACAGCAGAACCAGGTTGCAGAGGATAACAGGAGTGTGGCTGGGACACCTAGGGCATATTGTGCCCCTTCACGAACTATAGATAGACCCACTCGGCCTACCTTTTTGAAGGATTCTTGAGTCAAAGAAGAGAGCATTACAAAGACAAACCAACCCGGAGACCAAGAGGACAAAACAGAGATCAACACAGTGATCTCAAGCATGCCACCAGCAAACTCACGTTACCCACATTTGATGGCAGTGGAATGGTTACAGCTCAGTCTTGGGTCCATAAGTTGGATACCTTCTTGAACCTTCGACCAAAGGCAAAGGCAGACGCAATTAAGTATGCTACACTGCATCTAGAGGGAGCAGCCCACGATTGATGGTACCACTGGTTGGTGACCCTGCAGTATGATCGTATTACTTCTTATCAGGAGTTTGTTGATCGATTGATTGAACGCTTTGATAGGAAAGATCCCGTAACATATTTCAGAGATCTAGCCTGATTCAAGCACGTTGGGAGTTTGGAGGGATATATAAGTGATTTCCAGTGGTTGTCAGTTATGGTTCCCAACATATCCGAAAGAAGATTGGTGGTGTTATTCATCGAAGGACTCCTGGAACCATTAAGAGGTTGGATCAAAGCTTTTGATCCCCCGACCCTACAAGAGGCTATGAGAAAAGCGAGAAGCATGGAACTTGCAACCCCACCAAGCAAGTCCTGATCTAAAGCATCCTCTTCATACAAGGACGGCAAATCATTCTCTAAGAAGAATGAGAAATCGGATTTTAAAGGGAAATCAACAGCCCCATTAGACAAAGAAACTATCGATGACTTGCGCAATAAGAAGTTGTGCTTCTATTGTAAAGGACCCTATGATGCAAACCACGACTGTCCTCTGAGGCCTAAGGGGAAGGCTAACCGAATAATGTGGGCGTACTATGAGGATTCTAATTCCGAAAAATCAGACCAGCACACTGAGCATGAGGAATCCGAGGTGGAAAAATCTGAGAATGAGATTGAAAATGGCGCCGAGACGGAGCAGGAAGTAAAGCTTCAAGAAGCACGTCTCACAAGCATACAACGAGAGGACTCTTTCAGAATGTGAGGGGTCTTAGTTGGGAAAAAGATCATTACCTTATTGGATATAGGTGCCACGCATAATTTCATTGATGCAAGGCTAGTTGAAAGGCATGGAATACAGACTGAAGAATTTGAGGGCATAAGAGTGAAGGTCGCGGATGGCTACACCCTCAAGTGTGACAGGATGATTGCAGACCTTCCTATGAGGTTAAATAATTGTGACTTTAAGGCAGATTTCTATGTGGTGAATATGGGAGACACCAATATGGTCCTAGGGATGAAATGGCTTCATGACATTGGAGAGTTTACCCTTAACCTTCGGGATATGAAGATGAGATTCAGGGTGGACGGAAGGAACCATGTGTTGAAAGCCATTCGAGATAGCAATTTCAGAATGATATCTCTCAGTAGAATGGAGAGACTCATGCGACACGACATGATCAAATGGGCAGCTGAGTGTATGTTGATGCCATCACAAGAGGAGCAGCAAATCCAAGTTTATCATCCCAACATACAGGACTTGAGGATCAAACATGCTAAGGTGTTCACTGAGATCCCACCGGGTAGACCACCGGACCGTGGTATTGAGCACATCATCGAGCTAGAAGAGGGTGCAAAGCCCATAATTGTCACACCTTACAAGCATCCTAGGCGACTTAAGGATGAAATAGAGAAAACTATTGAGGAGCTGCTCGCTATGGGACACATCAAACCTAGTAAGTCACCATTCGCCTCATCCATTGTGTTAGTAAAGAAAAAAGATGGTACCTTGCGGATGTGCATTGACTACAGACTGCTGAATAAAAGGACAATAAAAAACAGGTATCCTATTCCCCGGATTGATGAGCTGATAGATGAGGTACACAGAGCCGCTTGCTTCTCAAAAATAGACTGGAGGTCAGGGTATCATCAGATTCGTGTGAGGGTACAGGACATTGAGAAAACAGCTTTCCATTGTCATTGTGGACACTTTGAGTTTGTGGTTATGCCATTTGGGCTGACAAATGCACCCGCTACGTTCCAGTCCACTATGAATAGGATCTTCCAATCACAATTGAGGAGGTTCGTTCTTGTCTTCTTTGATGACATCTTGGTATACAGCAAGGCTTGGGATGACCATATTGCACATCTAGATACAGTACTGGGTATTCTAGATAGCGAGTCCTTGTATGCCAAGGAATCAAAATGTGAATTGGGTATGACTGAGTTGTTGTACTTGGGCCATATTATCAGTGCAAAGGGTGTGCGTATGGATTCCAACAAGGTCAAAGCTATGATTGAGTGGCCGACTCCCGAGAATCTTACTCAGCTTCGAGGATTTTTGGGCTTGTGTGGTTTCTACTGCCGTTTTGTCCGCGGGTATTCACGTCATGCAGCACCACTTACAGACCTAACAAGGAAAGGGGCATTCGTTTGGACTCCTAAGGCACAGGAGTGTTTTGAGAAGTTTAAGCAGTTGATAACTTCTTGTCCTATCCTTGCATTACCAGATTTCACTAGACCCTTCGAGCTTCAGTGTGATGCCTCGGGTGAAGGGATTGGCACAATCCTCATGCACGACAAGTATCCGATAGCTTTCGAGAGCCGACAGTTAAGAAGGCCAGAGAGGAGCTACAGCATTTATGACAAGGAAATGTTGGCCATCATGCATGCGTTGGCCAAATTCAGGCAATACCTCATAGGCAACAAATTTTGTGTTAAGACCGATCATAACAGCTTCAAGCATTTCCTCGGACAGCGAGATCTCAATTATCGTCAGCAGAAGTGGGTTAGTAAGTTGCAATCATACGACTATGACATCGCTTATGTCAAAGGGACCCAGATCGTTGTGGCTGATGCCTTATCACGCCGACCACATTTGAACTCTATGGTCGAGATTTCAAAGAATTGAAGGCACCTGATTATAGCAGAATATGCCAAAGACTCATGGGATTCCGGCATCGCTGAGGGTTCAGTACAAGACAACTTTAGTTGTAAATGATCTTATCATTTACAAAGGTAGGATCTTTTTGACCCCAGGATCATAAATGAAGAACACGATATTAAGGGCCTTCCATGATGTACCTATGGCCGGACATCCCTTATATTTCAAAACTTACAAGCAGGTTCGGGAGCGTTTCACTTGGAAAGGACTCAAGTCAGACGTCCTCAAATATGTCAAAGAGTTTTTGGTCTGTCAGCAGAACAAACAGGAACACAACTATCCAGCTGGTCTACTTCAGCCGCTTCCGATTCCGGACAAGAAGTGGGAATGCTTGTCGATGGATTTCATTACGGGCTTGCCGAAAGCCCAGGGTAGAGACTGTATTTATGTAGTTGTTGATCGCCTCACTAAATATGCTCATTTTTTCCCGATGGCAGCTACATATTCAGCTACGCAAGTTGCAGAGTTGTTTTTCCGTGAGTTATTAAAGTTGCATGGGCTACCTCGAAGCATTGTCAGCAACAGGGACAGTCGGTTCTTGAGTCACTTCTAGCAAGAACTATTTAGGCTCTGTGGGACCGAGCTTACTCCGAGCACTAGCTACCACCCGCAGACAGACAGTCAAACGGAAATTGTAAATAAATGGGTGGAAGGATACCTTCGAAGCTATATAGCAGGGAAACAAAAGGGTTGGGTGAAGTGGATTCATCTTTGTGAGTACTGTTATAATGCCACTCACCACATGTCAATTTAGATGTCCCCATTCATAGCATTATATGGGTACGAGGCGCCGAACTTGCTTGATTTATTGTTAAGTGACAGCAGAGTACCCAATGTTGGGGATCTTTTACAGGAGAATCAGGACATTATGAGAGCACTCCGTGAGAACATTCAGAATCAACAAAAACAGTATGCAGATCAGAGGAGAGTAGAGCGTTCTTTTGAGGTTGGGAACATGGTGTATTTGATGCTACAGCCCTATTGTCAGTCCACTCTTGGGAAGAGTGGTGCAGAGAAAATGAAGCCTCGGTACTATGGACCCTTTAGAATCATCAGGCAGATAGGCGAAGTGGCCTATGAGTTGGATCTACCGGCAAATAGCAAGGTCCACAATGTATTTCATGTATCGCGCATCAAGACGGCGTTCGGACATTGTTTTGTTCCTTCTACAGCTTTACCACCCCTAGATGATGAGGGGAAATTGATTTTGGTTCCTGAAGCCATCTTGGAAGTCAGGGACAGACAGTTGCAAAGATGGGTCATCACGGAATACCTGATTAAATGAAAGGACTTGCCGGTAGAGGACGCTACATGGGAGAGCGAGGACATCCTACAGCATCCGGAGTTGAGATTGCATGGGGACAAGCAATTTCAAGGAGGGCGGACTGTAATGTCCCCTTCTAATTAATCTTCTGAGAATCAGAGGATTAGCCTATCACATCGACCCTCGTAGGCTAATGGTTTTGGATCAAGGGTCACTTGAACAGGCACTTGGTTGTGAATTTGCAGTGTTACTATTCATTACTAAAGTGAAAAAAGTTATAACTTAAGTGAATAGTACTCCCTTTAATGAATAGTGATTTCAATGTAAAATTATAAAAGAAAGAGGAGAAGTTCGACCCCCTCATGTTTTGGAGTTATTTTGCTTGCTTGACTTATGAGTTTGGAGTTTGAGAGAGAGGGAAAACTAGGGTTTCCTGATTTCTGCAATGGGTGAGCCTGTAGGGGGCTTGTTGTTCGTTTACGAGCTGCTTGAGGGCGTGAAATACCACCTTAAGGTTGTTGATCTAAGTTTGGTCACTTCATTTGGAGCCATATATTGCTGTTTGCAAGTTATTAGAGCTATCTTTTGAAAGGGAATTTGCTGCCATTGACTCCATTTTCATCTACAAGGGAGCTGTTCACATTTTGGATGATTTTGGAGCTGATTTTTGCACCTACAGCCAGCTTCCCTTTTATGAGGCTTTGAATCACCTTAAAAAAAAACCGCCTCCTTATAGTGGCTGCAATCACTTCAAAAAGGGGCGCCCTTACCCTAAGAAGCTTCCCAATTCGTCTTTTGGTGGGAGAAGCTCGTCATTCGAAAGTTGTAAGCACTTATTGGGGGTTTGGTGTTGTAGCAAGTCACTATTCACTGAGTTACAAGGCTGTAAGTTAAAGTTTAGTAGAAGATATATCTAGCTTTTGTAAAGATGTATGTTATATGTTGTATGCAATCTATTATGTAATGAAGAAAGTATCTTTGCCACCTAAATTGAGTCATTACTCAAATTGTCTTAGTAGATTAGTTTATTTATAGTTCCTATTGTATGTAAATGCTTGTTAGTATTGTTAGCATTATTGGCATCAAATGCAAAAACACAAAAAAAAAAAAAGAATACCAATTAAAAACAAAAATCAGACCTACAAAATCACAATCAAACCCAATCCGCAAAGTGGTGGAACACTACATTCAACCCCAAAATATGACCAAAACGACAGGAAATTCAGATCAGAAGACTGCTGCTACAATTTCAGAAATGTGAAGCCTTCAAATACATCAAAATATCTTGAGCAAACATGCCAAACATGCCCAGTTATGATCTGCTATAAACAGAGAGCTTATACATACCAATTTACATGCAATTTTCACCCTCGAATGATAAAAAGGAACCTCCAAAGTGTGGCACTCCAACAGAAAGATTAAACCCTAGCCAATATGCCTCCCAAAGCTTGCCAATAAGCGCTCCTTCAAATCTGGTAAGAAAACCTGATAAAGATATCTGCTCCTCTTTGCCAATGAACAACAATGAAGCACAAATTGATCTCCATCACGGAATCACTCATGGACAATTCCCAATCCAATGATGATCAATGCATGCCCAAGGATTGCCTCCAAGAATGATCTCCAAATCTGATTTGAATATCACTCTATGAGTCTCTGTCAAGGCCCAAACCTGAATCAACTGATAGAGTAATGTCCCAAAATGCAGGATAACTGCCAAAAGCAACCCTCTAAACACATCTGTCAACCTATGAGGGTCAGAATGATAGGCTAACCCCTGAATCTCCTGAACTGCCTAGGAAGGGGACATTAAAGTCCGCCCTCCCTGAAATTGCTTGTCCTCAAGCAATCTCAACTCCGGATGTTGTAAAATCTCCTCTGACTCCCACGTAGCATCCTCAACCGGCAAGTCTCTCCATTTAATCAAATACTCTCTGATGACCTGCCTCCGAAGATGTCTCTCTCTAACATCGAGGATGGCCTCAGGCACTAATATCAACTTCCCCTCGTCATCAAGGGGTGGCAGTACTGGACAGGGAATCACAGCCTGATTCAACGCCTTCTTCAAGCGAGAAACGTGAAACACATTGTGAATCCTGCTATCCGCCGGTAAATCTAACTCATATGCAACCTCGCCCACTCGTCTAATGACTTTGAATGGACCATAGTAACGAGGTTTCAACTTCTTTGCACCACTCTTCCGCAGAGTGGACTGACGGTAAGGTTGTAACATGAGATACACCATGTCACCCACTACAAAGGAATGCTCAACGCTTTTCTGATCAGCATACTGTTTCTGCTGATTTTGTGCCCGCTGAATATTGTCTCTGAGAGACCTCATAATATCCTACTGATCCTGCATCATATCACCTGCGTTGGGCACTCTGCTATCACTCAACACCAAATCCAAAAGGTTAGGCGCCTCATACCCATATAATGCCATAAAGGGTGTCATCTGTATATTCATGTGGTGAGTAGAGTTATAACGATACTCACAAAGGTTTATCCACCTCACCCAAGCTCTCTATTGTCCAGCTATATAATTACGCAGATATCCTTCCACCCACTTATTGACGATCTTCGTCTGCCCATCTGTCTGTGGATGGTAGCTAGTACTAGGTATCAGTTCGGTTCCACAAAGCCTGAACAACTCCTGCCAAAAGTTGCTCATGAACCGACTATCTCTATCGCTGAGTATAGTCTGAGGCAAACCATGTAACCTGAATACCTCTCTGAAGAAGAGCTCTGCAGTTTGCGATGCTATGAATGTAGTGGTGATCGGAAAAAAATGTGCGTATTTTGTCAGTCGTTCAGCAACCGCGTAAATACAATCTTTCCCTTGGGCTTTTGGCAAGCCCGTGATAAAATCCATTGATAAACATTCCCACTTCCTGTCAGGTATCGGAAGTGGCTGAAGCAATCCAGCAGGATATGTGTGTTCCTGTTTGTTCTGCTGGCAAACAGAACACTCTCGTACATATTGAAGAACATCACTCTTTAGCCCTTTACAAGTAAACCGTTCTCGTATGAGCTTATATGTTTTGAAATAACCGGGTTGGCCCGCCATAGGAAGATCATGAAAGGCTTTCAAAACTGTATCCTTCAACTCTGAATTAGGAACCAAAAAAATCCGTCCCTTGTAAATGATCAAGTCATTCACAACAGTGTATCTACTATCTTGCTCTGTCTCGTCAACAATGCTAGAGGCCCATTGGTTCTTAGCATACTCTGCAATAATCATGTGCCTCCAATCCTCGGAGATCTGTGCCATAGCATTCAACTGAGGTCTGCAAGACAATGCTTCAACTACAACATTTTGCTTCCCCTTAATGAAAGTGATATCAAAATCATACGATTGCAGTTTACTGACCCATTTTTGTTGCCTTTCATTTAAGTCTCGCTGCCCAAGGAATTGTTTCAAGCTATTATGATCTGTACGCACACTGAATTTACTGCCCACCAGATATTGCCTGAACTTAGCCAAAGCGTGCATAATGGCTAACATCTCCTTGTCATAAATGCTATAAAATCTCTTAGGACCCCTAAGCTTCCTACTCTCAAAAGCAATAGGGTGTCTCTCCTACATCAATACGGCACCGATGCCCTCTCCTGAGGCATCACAATACAAATCAAAAGACTTTGTAAAGTCTGGTAGTGCTAGAACTAGACACTAAGTCATAATCACCTTGAATCTGTCAAAACACTCCTGAGCCTGTGGTGACCAAGCAAATGCCCCTTTCTTTGTCAGATCAGTAAGGGGTGCGGCGTGTCGTGAGAACCCACTAACAAATCGTCTGTAAAAAGCACACAACCCAATGAACCCTCTGAGTTGGGTAAGGTTCTCTGGTACTTGCCACTCTACTATAGCTCAGACCTTCTTAGGGTCCATACTGACTCCCTTGGCACTGATGATGTGCCCAAGATACAACAACTCAGCCATGCCTAGCTCACACTTGGACTCCTTGGCATACAAGGACTCCTCAGCCAAAATACCCAGAACTGTATCCAAGTGAGCTAAATGCTCCTCCAATGACCTATTGTACACCAGAATGTCATCGAAGAAGACCAACATATATCTCCGCAGCTGAGAACTGAAAACTCTGTTCATTGTAGCCTGAAAGGTAGCAGGGGCGTTGGTTAGAAAGGCATAACGAAGAACTCGAAGTGACCACAATGGCACCTGAAAGCGGTTTTCTCTATGTCCTGCTCCCTCATCTGAATCTGATGGTACCCGGACCTCAAGTCAATCTTCGTCAAGAAGATAGCACCGTGCAACTCATCAATCAACTGATTGATGCGGGGTATAGGGTACCTGTTTTTTATCGTTCTCTTACTAAGTTGGCGGTAATCTATACACATCCATAGTGACCCATCATTTTTCTTCACCAATACTACCGATGAAGCAAAAGCTTACTTGCTAGGTCTGATATGCCCCATAGCCAACAACTCACTGATTGTTTTCTCTACTTCATCCTTGAGGCATTTTGGATGTCTGTATGGTGTGATCATAATGGGCTTTGCGCCCTCCTCCAACTCGATAATGTGCTCAATGCCCCTATCCGAAGGTCTGCCAGGTGGAATGTCACTAAACACTTTAGAGCGTTTAGTCATCAATTCCTGAATGTCAGGATGGTACTCAACCTTCTGCTGCTCCTGTTGTGCTGGTAACAACATACACTTTGCAGCCCAATCCACCATATCATGACGAATGAGCCTCTCCATCCGTCTGAAAGTTACCACTCAAATTACTTTCTCTAATCGCTTTTATGACATGTGGTTTCCCGTTTACCTTGAATTTCATCTCCATGTCTCGAAGATTGAGTGTGAACTCACCCAAATCGTGAAGCCATGCAATCCCAAGTACCACATCAGTATCTCCCATATTCACAACGTAGAATTCAGCCTTGAACTCATAGTTGTTAAGCCGCATCGGAAGATCTATTATTCTCCTATCACATTTGAGGGTGTACCCATCAGCCACCTTGACTCGAATACCCTCAAACTCCTCAGTCTATATGCCTTGTCTCACTACCAAACATGCATCTATAAAGTTATGAGTGGCACCAATGTCAAGTAGAGTAATCACTTTCTGACCTGCTAGGAGCCCAAGTAGCCTAAAAGATCCATCTCTCTGAAAACTAGTCAAGTGTTCCTCCTATAACTTCTTTCTTCGCTCATTCTTACTATCATTTTCTGACCTTTCATCATCTGAATGCTCTGAATCAGCTTGCTGGTCTGACAAATCAGATTGCTCTTCTCCTTCATAAAACCACTCCATCTGGTTACTTTTGGCCTTAGGACGAAGAGGGCATACATGTTTTTCATCGTAAGGTGCCTTGCACCAAAAACATAACTTTTTCTTTCGTAAATCATTCAATGTCTCCCTGTCAAAAGGTGGTGCATTCCTTCTCTGTGGATCAGGTGGATCCTTCTTCTTGTCAAATGCTCTATTCTTATCAAATGATCTGTTAGGCCTCGAATAGGATGATGAGCCTGAAGAGAACTTGTTGCGAGGTGCTGCAAGCTCCATACTGCGTGCCTTCCTCATGGCCTCATGAAAAGTAGGAGGATCAAATGCCTTAACCCAACCTCTCATCGGCTCATATAATCCCTCGATAAATAGAATGACAAGTCTTCTCTTTGAAATACCTGTCACCATGACTACAACCCTCTGGAATTCACCAATGTAGGCATCCAAACTACCTGTCTGCCTGAGCTGAGCTAGCTCTCTAAAGTAAAGTTCTGGATCCTTCTTATCAAAGCGCTCTATGAGCCTGTTCGTGAACTCCTAGTAAGTAGTAACCATGTGATGACCCAATGTGTACATGTAGTGATGCCACCAGTCATGTGCTAATCCATCAAGATGTAGCGTGGCAAATTTAATGGCCTCGTCCTCCTGCATAGATCTCAATGATAGGTAATTGTCTAACTTTTGTACCTAAGACCTCGCCGAACTCTTCTCCGAGCCATCAAAATAAAGCAAGATAATGCTCACTGCATGCTGAAGATCCCTATTCACCTGTGGTGGTGGCTAGTACTAAGGAGCTCTGCGCTCAAATCTACCTCCACCTTTGGGTCTATGCACATCCATGAACTCATGAAACGACGACTGCCTGATCTCAGGAGCCAATGTCGAGTACTCTCCAAAGAATCTGGTCACGTCAGCCACTGATGTACCATGCTATGGCTAAAACTCTGGCTGGTGACCCTGTTGCTCTGCCTCCGGAGTTGGAGGTGCCTCCCTAGTAATAAAGGTAGGTTGTCCAGGCCTACGCTCATGAAAGATGGGTGACGACTATTGCTGTACTAACACCTGTGGCTGGTCTATGCCTGCAGTCTTACTGGTCTGTCCTACCTGTATGTAATGTTGCTGAGGCAGAACATACTGCCTCATCGTACCCATCAACTGAGACATCATGTCCATCATATTGTCATGTCTCTCCCTAAACTCAGTCTCGGACATCTCACCCTCGGTAGGTTCTTTCCCTGACTCTGTCGGAGTCTCACGATCTGCCATGAGTGTGGTAATACTGTTCTCACTGCTGCTAGAACTGAATCTGTGTATACCCAGAACCCCTGATACTGTCTCACCTTCTGGAATAGGTGGACCTGTCCAATCCTCTACTCTGCCTATTCCTCTGCCCTTGTTGTAGAATATAATGTCTCTACTCATGAAAAAGCATAAGTTTGTCTTAAAAAACACAGGATGGTAGGAAAACTGTGCTTTGATACCACTGTAAGAGACCAGGTGTCTCTCAACCCCTGACTGAAGCTTGAATGAAGTTTGTTTGACGTTTTGAGGTTTTTGTGATTCTTTTGTAATTTTTGCAATAAGAGAGTTTATGCGATTTTTGAAGAAAATAGAAGCTAAATCAAATTAAAATACTGAAAACATATATCAAGAAGCAAACTATCATCTGGACAATGGCGATTGAGTTTATTCTGACCATTATTTGATTACAATGTGGAATAGCTAACATGCAATCAAAAAGGCAAACTAGATTTATTTCAAAAACCTGGTAACACTTGCAGCCGCCTGTAGAAGGACAAAGATGGTACGGCCAGCTTGTAGAGAGCCTTCTCCCACCAAATAATGAATGATAACACCTCCAGAAGTCAAGGCGCCAACACTGGTACCAAAGAAGAACTAAAAAGCAAGGCATTTTGTTCCAAAAGAAGAAAGACGTCCTTTTAGCTGTGGTACAGCTTGACAGCAGCAATAAATACATACATACAATTTTTGGAAATCGTGCCAGATATAAGATTTGACCAGCCGTACAAGAATATCTCTTCCCTGATGAAAATCGAATCAAACTCTGAATATAAACTTCACAATATGCTCTGTTGTGACATCTGAATGAAGCCACTCTAATAGACAAGCTTCAATTGATCTTTCACAGCCTCAGTATGCCTGATTCTGAAGAGAGAACGTTCTCCAAAATCAAATGATGAAACGAATTTGCAAAAACCCTTGTTTCACAAACCCCAATGTTCTCAGAGAGAAAATAAGACAAATTAGAATAATTCACAATGAAGTTTGATTTGTCTTTGATGAATTATATTTATTCTCTTCAATAAGTCGACCCAAAAAAGCAAATTATTAAGCATTTAATAAATCATTAATTCGCCCTTTTTGAGACTTAGGCAAATTCATTAATAAATGGCGTCCCTTATAAATAAGTATTAAAACTCATTTAATATTAATATTGCTCCTCAATTATAAAGTATTGAATACTTTATAATTCGCCATTAATTAATACTTAAATATTTATTTAAAGTGACTTTATATTATAAAGTCAAATTAATAATCTTTTAATAATTATCAAATGCTCCAATATTCATTGTTTGCTCATCAAATTGTCAAACTGGGTCGAAACTGAGATGACCAACTGAACCAGGTGCCCTGCCAAAAATAGTAACCCCTGTCTGCCTGACTTACTATAAATAGTAAGTGCCTGAATATCACTCTGTGAGTCTCTGCCAAGGCCCAAACCTGAATCAACTTATGGAGTAATGTCCCAAAACGCAAGATAACTGCCAAAAGCAACCCTCTAAACACATTTGTCAGCCTACGAGGGTCAAAATGATAGGCTAACCCCTGAATCACCTGAACTGCCTAGGAAGGGGACATTACAGACTCCCATTCTAAAAGGGAGACATACTTTTAGATAGTATGGAGCGGGTGTGTGATGGTAAGTGGTTCTGAGTTATCCTGAAACTTGTTCATGAAGTCGTGAGCCTTTATTCCATTGCTATATTCATTCTTGGTATAGGTTGTTAACAAGACTGGTATGCGTATGTGTTGTGCACTGTTAGTGGGATGGTTTTCCATTGATTCGATTTAGAAGTGATGTTGGTCATTGTTGTACCCAAACCAAATTTTTTGTTTCATTAAGGCATTTTGCTTAAAAGAGTCTAAACCTTGCTAAATGATGTCAAAATACAAGTTTTTGGGCTACTCAAATATGGACTTTGGTCAGTGTCATGTCAGTCGTCAGCAGTAGTTGGTGATTACCTGGAGCTCAAGACTTGAACCTGAGATTCAGAACAAGGCATATCATGATGGAGAAGCATTTCACAACAAAAGTATACTCATGCATGGTCAAATCAATGGCCAGAAGGGTGATTTCAGAGATCAAATTAATGAAAATTTTCAGCAAAATGAAGACTTGCGCCCCTGTAGCCCCGGGGTGCCCTTCTCTTTGAGGGCCCAGATCTTGTTATTTTTGCTTGCAGATGTAGTCAATCTCTTCAGAATTAGTTTACTTATCCGGCGAAGTCATCTGAGTTGCAGAACTCTGGTTGCTGAGGTCAAAAGTTGAGGGTACCTGAGCTTGCATGTTACAGAAGATGGTCAGTATCCAACTTTTGAGCCCCTGTAGCCCAGGCGCGCACCTGAATATGGCTCATCAGATGATGGTATTTGCAGATGTGGTCTTCCTGAGATCTTTGCTAATCTAGTCTAGCTTCGCAACACACCAGTCAGCTAGTCAATCCAACATTCTGAGTGACCGTGGAAGAGACCCTACCAGGCACGTAAATCAGAGGGTGGAGAAACGTAGTATTCACACTATAGCCTCTATAGGCCAAGGGCACCCAGCCTTTAGGCCTATCAAATGGAGTTTTTAGCTTTCACAGTCTTCACGAGACTTGTGCGCAATTACTCCAACTATCCAACGAGCCCAACCGTCAACCTCCGGGATTTGGCAAATGCTCATACATGCGAGGTATTTGTAGAATGCTGAAAAGTGAAGACATCCGGAAAATGACCAAGTGTGGAGCGTATATTTTATTTTAAAAAGGCTATCGTCTCTTTGAGGTCTTAGAAGCAGTTTTCTTGCTTCGACACCTCCAAAAACATCTCTCGTAAGTTGTTCTAGTTACGCCATGAGACTGATGGTGCACGAATTGGAGCATTCCAGCTCTTGGTATCACGGGTCAAAGTAGGCTATCTGGTTGAATGTTGCACTTTTGATAAAATGGTGTTTGAGCCTTCAGAGGCCACAGGCGATCTTCTTTTTGGGGTTCTTAATGCAGTTCTCTAGTGCCTCCATACAGTCGTTCGATGCGGAATACTTCCAGTCATGCAGTGAGCCTACCATTCAGTTAGCAGGGTTTACCGTTCATCGTCAACGGCAGTTTGAAGCGTCAAATGGCAGAACAGAGAAATGGCTAAGTCTGGGGCCTGAAAATCAATTTAATCAAAGGCACTCCAGAGGTGTTCGTTGTTATGCCAACAGTCATACAAATACATCGATTCAATGTGGTTGTCGTTCTGGGCTAGATTGGAGAAATTTGTGTTGCTTAGTATGGCATCCTCTTTCATATCGAAGATTTGATATAAGTGTTTCTCAAGAATCTGATTCTGTTGTTATATTCTTCTGGGTGTAGCTTTATCTGCTTTGGAACTGAATTTTTGTCCTCATCGACATTCACAAAATGGTGAAGTCTTCCTTATGTAATGTAGTGTTAGATTTTCTCTTGATTTGAGACATGTGTTGGACAAATTGGTTTTGAAATCAGAATTGCAGTGTTGAGAAGATTCTAAGTGAGTTGGTGCTCACGCTAGAGTGGGTGCTTCAACTGTTCGAAGTTGGTGCTTTAGGGGAGTTAGTGCTCTTAGTGAATTGGAGCTCACTTTTGTAATCTAGGTTGGTGCCCATTTGTGGTTAATGATAGCTATAGTTTAGTCATGGTTTTCTACCTGAAAGGGTTTTCCACGTGAAATTTGGTGTTATTCATGTTGATGGTTGCTCTTACTATTTCTATTGTTGATTCTGATGATGTAAGTTTTAAAGTTTTAAAATACTGATTCACTCCACCCCCCACTCTTAGTATTTTTTGTGTGCTCTTCAATTGGTATAAAAGACAAGTTCCTTCTAATTAAAAGCTTAAACACTTGGAGGTAGATTCTGATAGCACACATGGGTTCTCATGAAGGGTTTGCTAAAAACAAAGCTCCCTTATTCAAGGGTTCTAACTATGCTTTCTGGAGTACTTGAATGCACACTTATTTGATGTCTCTTGGATTTGATATATGGCAAAGTGTTATAAAAGGATATACAATTCCAGCAACTACTCCAACGGATGCAGATGGAAAGAAAGCATTTGAAAATAATGCAAAAGCTATGAATGTTGTCTTATGTAGTTTGGCAAAAACTAAATTTGTGAAGGTTATGCATTGTGATACAACTCATGAGATTTGGGACAAACTCCAAAAAACATATGAAGGAGATGATAGAGTCAAGAAAGCAAAGCTTCGAACACATAGAAGACATTTTGAGAGTCTAAAGCTGCAAGAAGAAGAAAACGTTGTTGCTTATTTTTTGCATGTAGATAAAGTTGTCAATACAATCAAAGGCCTAGGAGAGAAGGTTGAGGAGTCTATGGTTGTTCAAAAAATCTTAAGGTCTCTTCCTTTGCGTTTCGATTTGACACGTGTTGGACAAATTGGTTTTCAAATCAGAATTGCAGTGTTGAGAAGATTTTAAGTGAGTTGGTGCTCACGTTGGAGTGTGTGCTTCCACTATTTGAAGTTGGTGCTTCAGGGGAGTTAGTGCTCACTTTTGTAATCTAGGTTGGTGCCCATTTGTGGTTAATGAAAGTTATAGTTTTGTTGTGGTTTTCTACCCAAAAGGGTTTTCCACGTGAAATTTGGTGTTATTCATGTTGATGGTTGCTCTTACTGTTTCTATTGTTGACACTGATGATTTAAGTTTTAAAGTTTTAAAATACTAATTCACTTGGTATCAGAAATAGGTTCCTTCGAATTAAAAGCTTAAACGCTCGGAGGTAGATTATGATAGCACACATGGATTCTCATGAAGGTCTTGCTACAAACAGAGCTCCCTTATTCAATGGTTCTAACTATGCGTTTTGGAGCATTTGAATGCGCACTTATTTCATGTCTCTTGGATTTGATATATGGCAAAGTGTTGTAAAAGGATATACAATTCCAGCAACCCCTCCAACGGGTGCGGATGGAAAGAAAGCATTTGAAAATAATGCAAAAGCTATGAATGTTGTCTTATGTGGTTTGGCAAAAACTAAATTTGTGAAGGTTATGCATTGTTATACAACTCATGAAATTTGGGACAAATTTCAGAAAAACATATGAAGGAGATGATAAAGTCAAGAAGGCAAAGCTTCAAACACATAGAAGACATTTTGAGAGTCTAAAGATGCTAGAAGAAGAAAATGTTGTTGCATATTTTCTGCGTGTAGATAAAGTTGTCAACACAATCAAAGGCCTAGGAGAGAAGGTTGAGGAATCTATGGTTGTTCAAAAAATCTTAAGGTCTCTTCCTTTGCGTTTTGATTTGAGGCATGTGTTGGACAAATTGGTTTTGAAAACAGAATTGCAGTGTTGAGAAGATACTAAGTCAGTTGGCGCTCACACTAGAATGGGTGCTTCAACTATTCAAAGTTGGTGCTCACTTTTGTAATTTGGGTTGGTGCCCATTTGTGGTTAATGAAAGCTATAGTTTTGTCATGGTTTTCTACCCGAAAGGATTTTCCACATGAAATTTGGTATTATTCATGTTGATAGTTGCTCTTACTATTTCTATTGTTGATTCTGATGATTTAAGTTTTAAAGTTTTAAAATACTGATTCACTCCTCCACCCCCACCCCCTCACTCTTAATATTTTTTGGGTGCTCTTCACTTGGTATCAGAGACAAGTTTCTTCAAATTAAAAGCGTAAATGCTTGGAGGTAGATTCTGATAGCACACATGGGTTCTCATGAAGGGCTTGCTACAAACAGAGCTCCCTTATTCAATGGTTCTAACTATGCTTTCTGGAGTACTTGAATGCACACTTATTTGATGTCTCTTGGATTTGATATATGGCAAAGTGTTGTAAAAGGATATACAATTCCAACAACTCCTCCAACGGATGCAAATGGAAAGAAAGCATTTGAAAATAATGCAAAAGCTATGAATGTTGTCTTATGTAGTTTGGCAAACACTAAATTTGTGAAGGTTATGCATTGTGATACAACTCATGAGATTTGGGACAAACCTCATAAAACATATGAAGGAGATGATAAAGTCAAGAAGGCAAAGCTTCAAACACATAGAAGACATTTTGAGAGTCTAAAGATGCAAGAAGAAGAACATGTAGATGCTTATTTTTTGCGTGTAGATAAAATTGTCAACACAATCAAAGGCCTCAGAAAGAAGGTCGAGGAGTCTATGGTTGTTCAAAAAATCTTAAGGTCTCTTCCTTTGGGTTTTGATGCAAAGGTCTCAGCTATTAAGGAGATGAAGGAACTTGACAAATTAATAGTTGATGAGCTTCATGGTATTCTCACAACCTATGAGATGAGGGCCATTCCTAATTCTTCATCCAAAAAAGAGGCAGCCTTCAAAGTTTCGAAGAAGGGAAAAGAAAAGGAGCTTGCATCCAGTGAAAGTTTTGATGGAGACTCAGACACTAAAGAGGCACATTTCATGAGAAAGTTAAAGAAGGGTTCAGGTAAATACAAAGGCAACTTGCCTTTCAAATGCTTTAACTATGGTAAGGTAGGACATTTTGCAGCCAAATGTCCATATGCAAAGAGTGAGGACAGCAACAATGAAAGGAAGCCCAAGTTCAACAAGAAAAAGTATAAGGGAAAGAAAAAGTTTCAAAAATTCAGAAAGAGCCTTTATTCAAAGGATGAAAGTTGTTCATCTGATGATAGTAATGAAGAGTCTTCAAATGAAGAAATCTTATTCATGGCTAAACAAGAAGTCCACGCTGAAAATGAAGAACATGAAGATCATATTAATGAAGAAGAAGGAGAAGTGGACCTTGAAGAGGAACTAATAAATGCTCTAAGTGAAATCAAAAGACTTAGAAAGAAAAATCAGAATTTGAAGTTGCTACTACAAGAAGAGAATGAAACAAAAACCAAGACATCTCATGTTAGTTTTAGGATCAGAAACGTACGCAAGCAGAAAATGCAACACATAAACAATGAACACAATATTTTACCCTGGGAAAACCCTACTACTCGAGGGAGAAAAACCCAGCAACAATATTCTCTTTATACATTAGAAAAAATAGTGCAGAAAACTGCATACAAAATCAAGCCCTAAACAAGGCCGAGTCTTATACAATAAGATATGTCAATTCTCCTTGAAGCGAATGAAAACACTTCTTCTCAAAGAATTGGATCTGCAACTAGGAATGGTGAACTACTACTGAAGTGCGAATTTGAGTTGAATGAATTGATTGATGTACAAATGAGGAGATACCTTCTCCTATATATACAAGCTAGGAAACTCCTCATCTAGAGCCAACCTTCAACAATATAATATTTTTGTTTAACACAAAATAGGGCGACCTGCCTAAGCTTAGGGAAATATAATTAGGAGAAAATATATCCCACTGCTACAACACTAACACTCCCTCTTAGCTAGGGAGGTATTTTCTAGATATCCTCGTCATGGAGTCTCTCAACATGACGCCCACAATGGCTACATCCATTTGTGGAAAACCACATCTTAGTCTCATAGATGTACAATAGTTCATCATGGAATCTCTCAACATGATGTCCACAATGGCTACACCCACTCATGGAAAACACATCTCAATCTCAGAGATGTACAAAGGTTCATCACAAAGTCTCTCAACGTGATGTCGTCATGGAGTCTCTCAACATGACGTCCACAATGGCTACTCCCATGTATGGAAAGAAACACATCTCAATCTCAGAGATGTACAAGGGTTTATCACAGAGTCTCTCAACGTGATGTCGTCATCTAGTCTCTCAACATGATGTCTCATCTCAGTCTCAAAGATGAACAAGGGTTCATCACGGAGTCTCTCAACGTGATGACGTCATGGAGTCTCTCAACATGACGTCTCATCTCAGTCTCAGAGATGAACAAGGGCTTGCACCTCATATTTCTCCATCTCGAAATATACACCGCCATGTCCCCTTCTCGGACATCTCTGAGTACAGAATTGGCCTATCACACTACCCTCGTGAGGGCCAATAGACTGGATAGAGGGTCACTTCGAGCTTGGCTCAGCTTCAATTAGCAGAGTTTGATCGGAGTCTTTCGCTTTGGCTCAATCGACTTTTGCGTAATTGCTATTTTAGCGCTCGCAGTGAGGGGACCCCGCTATTTTAGCAAGAGGAGATTGGCGCTCTCGTAATCACTTCGTTCGTCGCCTTCAAACGGGTCACCATCGGATAGTATTCCAGGAAGATATTAATATTTAATTGCATTAATTAAATATTAATTATTTAATGATTATAATATAAAGTTATAATATTAATTATAACTTAAGTGATTTCTCATTGAGGGGTGCGCCATCATCAGGAAAGGGGCCAGTTTGGCAATTAAAGATTATTATAAAATATTTCACAGAGACTATTGAATTATTAAAAGACTAAAATGTGAATATTTAATTAAAACCCTATTCTTAAGGAAATCGCACTTTTCAGCATAATAGTGGATTTGCCTTGGGTTTTGAGCATTATGAGATTATTGAGAATTGAAACTGATCAACTTTTGATCTGAGCAAGAGACTTTAGGGTTTCGCGTTCAAATTCCTTGGGGAACGAGCCATCTCCACTGGAAGCAATTCAGAGGGTGTGAAATACCACTTGATTTATTGCAGCAGAGGTTTCTTCAGTCAGGAGGAATCACAGAGTTTCAGAGAATCTATTGTCTTCAGAGCTTTCTTCAGTATTTTGTATTCAGAGCATTTCCATTCATCAAGGCGCCATTTACAGAGACTCAAGCATTGATTTTTGAGAAGGCCGTACAACATTTATTGCTGTTTCTGACAGGCCGTACCTGCTGACAGGCCGTACCTTTGTCCTTGGCCGTACTTATCAAATCAAAAGAAACGCCTTTGACTTTGGTTTCCAGTTTGCATCATCTGAGGCGCTGGGGTTTCAGGAGGCTGTAGAGATCACCAGACCGGAGGAGAAGTAATTATTTGATGCAGCCGTACCATTTCAAATCAATTACCAGCAAGCTGCATATTCCAGGTTTTCTATAAAAATTTGTTATTTTATTATTGCATGTTCTCAGATCCTGATTGTATTGATTCCAGTTGAGCAATAAAGGAAGCGCCATCATTATAACTTGCAATTTCTATGTATTATGGCCGTTAGATATTTTATTTGAATTTATTTCATATTTCCAAGCAAAATCGCAATTTTCATTTCTTGTCAAAAAACCTCAAAAACATCAAAAAACCAAAACTTCAAAAAACTTCAGAAAAACAAGTCAGAGACCGAAAAAGGGGAAACTAGGGTTTCTACAGTGGTATCAGAGCTAAATCCTGCCATCCTGAGGGTTTAGCCATCACATGCAGCCAGAGGAATTTGATACATACAAGTACTATACTCGCAGACGTGCCTTGATTGAAAGGCAACGCAGTTTGAGCAGGCAGCCAAAAATCATGGCTGACAGGAATGA
>VDFB02173214.1:0-11237 GCA_007258455.2 Sequoia sempervirens | reverse complement strand
AATCATGCATCTTGTAAACCATACACCAATCACATTACCCTATGAATGGATACCAATCAAGTATACCAATCTAAATATGTAAATGCCAATATCAATAATTGCCAATGTCAAGACCAATAGCTCTAATAGGTAGTCATGTCAAACTACCATATAAATCCTCAATCAAATATAACTGTACAGTCAAAAATGAAACCAAACCACCAATGGCATATCACTACAAAATTGATTTTAATACAAATGATTGTTCTTGTAATGTTCCTTATTCCCAACTTCATAGTATAACAATCAATATACTATCAAGAATATTGTCTTCAAGAAATGTTTTTCATTGTGTGTTGGACTTCAAAATGTTGTCAACTGGAATCAACATAGCAAGGGAATCAATCAAGATTGTCTTAACAAATCCTTAACCACTGTTGCAAGTAAACTGATTAAAAGCAGTGTATTCACAACAATGTTATAATCAGAGGTAGTGCATGTATATTACTGCTTTGAATAGATAACCTGTCAAATTCATCAAACAGTTGTGAGTGTTTGCATGGTCAAGAACTCAACAGACTCTTTAGAACACAACAAAAGCTACCAAAGTTCCACAAAATAGGAGAACCGAAGAAGTTGTTTACTATGCTGGAATGACACTTAGGAAAACATAAAACCTAACCTAATATGTACAATGGAAGAACTTCTATCAAACCTCAAAAAGGTGTATCCCATTAACCGATAGGAAGCACTTCACCCTCAGTTGTGGTTAGTTGGTAAGCATTGTGTTCTTTGCAGTCTTTGATAATAAATGGACCCGTCCACATGTTGTCAAACTTGGTGTGATGGCCTGGCCTGCTTTTTAGAACATCCCATTTCAACACAAGATCTCCCACCATGAAATCTCTTGATGTAGTTTTCTTATCAAATGTTATCTTAGTCAGGATTTGCTGACGTTCCATGTTCTTCATAGCCTTGTTCCTAGCTTCTTCTAACTCCATCAGCTGAGTATATCTTAAGGCAAGTGGGTCAGTCAGTTCAAACAGGACCAGCTGTCTGGCAATGTCCAAGGTGGGAAACTCAATAGAGATAGGTAATTTTGCTTCTTTACCATACACCAACATGTAAGGCGAGTTCCCAATCACCTTCTTAGGGGTAATTTTGTCTACCCAAAGGGCAGTCTTTAGCCTAGCATGCCAATCCCTCTGATTGCTTTGAAGCATCCTTTTGATAATGTTAATCAAATTTTTATTAGTGGACTCTACAAGTCCGTTGCCCTGAGGATAATAGTTGGAGCTTGTGTTCAAGTAAATGTCATTCTTCAATGCCCAATCAGTGACCTTCAAACCAACAAATGCTAGGGCATTGTCAGAAATTATAGAATATGGGACTCCAAATCTGCAAACAATGTCTTCATAAAAATTCAACACTGCCATTTCATTAGCTTCCTTCAAAGGCAAAGCTTATATCCATCGTATAAAGTAATCTGTTGCTGTGATAATCCACCGATGGCCTATACTTGAGGGTGGGTTAATTTCCCCTATGAAGTCAACTCCCCACTTCATCAATGGATGCTCTACCTGAATTGGTTGCAATGGCAAAGCAACAAGCTTTTCTTTGCCTGAAAACAAGGCACATTTCGAACATCTCCTGACATATGTATGTGCATCTTTGAACAAGTCAGGCCAATAATAGCTTGCTCTTAAAATCTTATAGGTTGTTTTCCTTGCAGCATAGTGACCGCCAGAGGGTCCATCATGGAACTCATGTAGTATTTGATCCACTTGATCATTATCAATGCACCTGAGCAGTACTCCACTATGATCTTTCCTATACAACACATCATTAATCAAGATGAAGGGAATAGACTGAAGTAGGTAGTACCTCCTCTTCATTTTGTTTAGATTAGGTGGACATTCCCCAGCTCTCAAGAAATGTGACATTTCCTAAAACTAGCTAGTAGCTTCATCATCTGTTGTCCCAACATTAACCAAAGCTGAGTCTCGTTGATCCTCTATTGTTGAGAAGTCTTCATTAGCCAGTTGTTGGCATAAACCATTACCCCATACCAATTTAGTGACCTAGATATCCACATCATACTCCATAACTCTTGTGATCCATCCAACCTGTTTTTTGCTTAAATATTTGTTGAGTAAGAATTCTTTTACGCTGGAATGTGCCACTAGAAGATGAATTTTGTTATGAGACAATAGATGTCTAAATTTCTTCAAAATTTTCACAATAGCCAACACATGTTTTTCTACAAAGGTATACTTCTTCTCATAGTCTTCCAGACCTTTACTGAAAAAAGCAATGGGCTGCTCCAACCCTTCTACACCTTTTTGCACCAAGATTGCAGAGATTACATCAAAACTACCAAAAGCATACAAGGTAAAATCCTTATTGAAATATGGGTTGACTAATGTTGGGGATGAAGATAACACCTCCTTGATCATTTGAAAACTATCCCTTGCTTCTCGGGTCCATCTGAACTCTGCATTCTTTTTTAACATAGTCGTAAGGGGTTTTAGTAAGGCTGGTATATTAGGAAGAAATATTCTGACAAAATTAATATGACCAATGAAACTCTGAAGTCCTTTCTTATGCGGAGGTAAAGGTAGCTCTAAGATTGTTTCCACTCTTTTAGGATCCACTGTGATTCCCTTCCTAGATAGTACATACCCGAGAAGATTTCCTTCATGGATAGAGAAAACACATTTCTTGGGGTTCAATGATATACCAAACTCCCGACAATGTTCAAAAATTTGCCTCAAATGGTCAATGTGATCTGTTGTCTTCTTGGAATAGACAATGATGTCATCAAGATATACTAAAGCAAACTTATACATTAAGTTGCTAAAGGCCATGTCCATAGCCTTTTGGAAGGTTGCTCCAGCATTAGACAAACCAAATGGCATTTTCCTATATGCCATGGTGCCCCACTTTGTAGTGAAGGCAGTTTTAAATTGATTTTTTCCCTTACCAAAATCTAGTTATAACCATAATACCCATCCAGTAAAGAAAAACATTCAGAACCTGACACACATTGAAGAATCTACTCCATAGATGGAAGAGGGTGCCTATCCTTCAACGAAGACTTGTTCAAATCTCTGAAGTCTACACATAATCTAAGCTCTCTATCTTTCTTCCTAACAGGAACTAGATTTGCAACCTAGCTAGTATGCTTGATGGGAAAGATAATCCCACTTTCTATAAGTCTCAAGACCTCTTTTTGCATTAGTGGCTCCATTTCTATTGTTTTCCTATGGGTTTGGCCATTGGTTCCAATTCTATTGTATGTCATATGCAAGACGTGGATCAAATCCCTTGCAAGACATGGATCAAATCCCTTCAAATCTCTATATTCCAAGCACACGTCAATGACTTTGAATAATGTAAAAGATCAAGCCAAATAATAGTGCTTATTTTCCTATCTTGAGGCTTCTCTTGTGTGCAATTTCTAAGTCCTCATAATGATCTTCCTAAACTAGTATACCCTTTCTTTTTGTTACTTTTGTAGCCCCATCATTAGAGTTGTTAGAACTATAAAAAGTTTGATGTTTTACATTTTATTTCACCTATAATCTTCCATATCTAGGTCCTATCGCGGTGCATTTTTGATCTATATTTTTCCCTTATTGCCCCATAGAATTCGTCCATGTCTACATTTTCCACACTTTGGTCCATATCAGCATGAGTTGGTTTGGGTCTCCCCGACTCAATTGTGTTTTTTCTACTAAAATCTTTTGTTTCAGGTGTATCGGCGTGACATGTTCTTTGTTGTGGCGATTGGCATTTGTCTGTTGGCGGTTATCGACATTGCATCCATGTTGTTTCTGAGAAGAAGTACCAGAGGTACAGTTTTGGTTTCTGCGGAATGGTCATTAACGAAGCCTTTCTTTGTTAAGAATCGACCGGGTGATGGAGGAAATTTGATCTTTCGGTAAGACTAAGTTGCCTTCTATAAGCTCCCATTTAGCACATATGGGTCTCTCCCAATGAATGTAACGCGGAGCCTTTGTCAATGTATGTTTCTCTTTCTCTTGGCGATCTATGATATGCTTCGGCTTTCGGTATAGCTTTTCACTCTATGTAATTTCTTGCCAAGCTCAAAGTGTTATAGCGACATACATATTTTCTTGTTGGTATGAGATGGAATAGGTCACAACAACTCAGAGTGCATATTGATTCTCGATGAAGCTTTGAATAATCTTTGTAACATCTCACCGATGACCTCGGGCTATAACGATACAAAAAGGAACAAGGGAATTTTCTTTGGCTTCGGGGTAACATACAATGTGTCATGACGACACATAGTTGGATCACAAGAATTCCGTGAAACAATATATAAGATCTATGTGACCTCTCCCGACACTCATGAGCTAGCGACAAAACACACGCTTTGAAGCTAAGTGACATTTCTTGGCTTCGGTATAACAAATGGATGGTCACGGAAAAGCACGAGGAGCAGGGGAACTCGGGCATGAGTGATAAGTGATATTCTGCCTTTGGCATACCTTCTGGCCTATCTTGCTAACTATCATTGGTAATAATAGAATTTCTGATCTTGTGGCCGACATGTAATTGAAGTTTTAACCGGGTTGTGGGCCGAGTTTTGCCCCAATTTACCAAGTACGCACATGGATTTCCACTTGGATTTATTTTCCTAATGCTGGGTATAAATATGCACCCAAATTGTAATTGAAATATCAAATTTTAGATAAAAAGCAGTAGGTAGTCATATGGCTATAGGAGGATAATTTTCTCTTTTCAGAGACTATGTGCATGATTTCAAATGGTGGTTTCAAAGAAATTCAGCTGTGTGGCAGTTTTGTTTCGGTATCAATTGTATGTTGAATTTATTGAAAAGTATTGCTAAAGCCATTCCAAGTTGATTCTTTCTAGTTTTAAATTGAAATGTTTATTCCTCAGTTTATCGGGTGCAATATTTGCTATATTTGTGATTAACTGACTGGTTCTCTGCTAGATTAAATCCTTTCTGTTGATCACAGTAATCAAGGGGAATTCATCTGGATTCTTAAAGTAGAGCTTAGTAATCATAATCTTGCATTGTTTATACAAGTTATAAATAGATCATATGCCTACAATTTGATTTTCTGCTAGAATAAGCTACTCACCTCTGTTTCATTTGACTCTGCATACCCAACAAGGCACTGGTCTCTGCATTTCATCATTTTGAATTCACTTAATCTCTTTACATCTTTTAATCAAGCATTTTAGGATTTAGATTAGAAGATTGCTATCAAGTTTGGTTTCATTTTGTTCACTATAATCTCCCATTATGGACAAAAGCATTTCAGAAAGATAATCATAAGTCAAGTCTGCACTATTCAAGAAAGGTACACCCACCTAGGTCTAGTAGCACCTGAAGAGTGGAAGGTTTGATTGTTTCAAACCTTGTTATGTTACCCTGAAACGTTGTGAAAGCTTGGAAACCTTTCGTGGTTCAAACCTGCGTTTTTGAGAGCTAACAAATTGGTGACTCTACTGGGGATTATATCAGAAAATTCGGTTGAATACCACATTATAGAGTCATTGGAGAAAGATATATTTTGAGAAGTTTCAAAAAGAGTGATTCCACTGGGGAATAGATCAGAAATAATCATTTTCCTACTTTTGGAAAAGTAGGTGGCGACTCTGAAAAGGTTTGATGAAGAATGGAATTTGTATATGGAATGAGTGAATACACAAATGCAGGCAGGCATTGGACTCCTCAAATTCCTGATAATACAATTGGAAATTTTCACAATGAAGGTAGTGCATATCATGCACAAAAAAATATGTACCCACCTTTCCCACCCCATCTGTATAGAACAATGATCAAGCAATTCGATCTGACAGGGCTTCAACAGTACCCTTACCCTATGGATATGAATTGGAGAAGCCTTGTCCCTAAGTTTACAGGGAGTAACACAATCACTGTTGAGGACCATTTGAGGAGCTTCAATGATTTCATTGAGGGTTTGGATATGCCATATGAGGATTTACATATGAGGTTGTTTGTGATGTCACTTATTGAAGATGCTAGGGATTGGTTCAACAACCTATCGGTAGCTTCTATTAAATCTCTCCAAGAATTTCAAGATCAATTTCTTGAGGAATATGGAGATCTATATGCACCAAGTTGGGCTTCCCAAGGGTTATTGGAGATTCAAGAAAATCAGAATTTACAGCAGGAGCAAGAAAATGCTTATCCAGTCCCTCCTGGACAAAGATTGGCAAGTTATCAAGAATGTCAGTGTGATCAATGTCAAGAACAATGCTAGTGTGATTAGTGTCAAATGCAATTGGAAAGTTATCAAGAATGATAGTGTGATCAATGTCAAGGGTAGCATAATTCTAATTCACTTGGAGATATCAATCAGAACTTACAGCAAGGTATGTATCAGAACCAACAATCTAATGCTGATGAATATGTCAAAAATCTTTTGGATGCATTTTTTGGCATAAGGAAGTATGACGGAGAAGATTTTTCTTCTCTGTACAATAGGATGATGAGTGTCTTGTTGCAATTGACTCCTGACTGTAAGCCTACAAGACCCCTTTTTGTTGCACGGTTCATAAAAGTGTGGAAGCTTGAATTAGCTTATTGGTCATGGTTGTCAATACAACGTGCATGTGGTCACTTGAATAAATTCATTGATGCCATGGAGGAGATAGGGTATGAGAGCACTGTCAATTTTGATTCTAATGATGGTATTCCTGATGAGTGTAGAGAAATTGATCAAACGATGCATCCAATAGATGATGAAATATATGCAAGTTAGTATGATTCTTGTGATTACTTGCATAGTGAGATGAAGGTACAAGATATCTCTCTTGCATAACAGATTGTGATAGGGAGAGTAGTGTGTGTTATGAGGGATCAAATGAGTATTCAAATTTTGAAAATGCACCTATGGGTTTTGATTTGCAACAAGGGGATTCTTCTACCTCTTATGAGGATCAGGATGAAGAGGCAATGGGAAATGTTGATAGTGAGTATACAACACCTCCAGCTGCAATTGAAAGCCATGAGGACGCATTCGATGAAGAAGAGGTTTGTACATTTGAAAGTGGTTTCCAATATTTTTTAGGCCCATTACATGATGAAGTTTTAAAAGAGGATCAGATAATGTTTTGCAAAGATTTTCCCCAAAATGAATTTCAGGTATTTTCAGACCCATTTGATGTTAAGAAAAAGGTATTTTTAGATAAACAAAGTGATGTGTCAAGTTATGGAACAAGTGATTGTGCTAGTTATTTTTCATTCTCTTTTGATCTTGGTCCTCTTTTTGATGATGCCAAAAGTGATGATTATGATTATAATGATGAAAATATGGAAACTTGTTTACTCAGCTATGAGCAAATTTTAGATTTATTAACTCTTGAATATCAGAGATATACACATCAGGGTGATTATGAGGTTTTGTCTCCAAATTTATTTTGCTTTGATAGTGAAAGGTCTCTGTGTAAAGATTCTTATGACTCCATGTTCATTTCTTGGAATGATGGTGATTCTTTTGGTGTTGATCAAAGGTCTTCTTCATAAATTCAGCATCCTACACCAAGTCACTCTTAGCACTAGAAGTTTGGCTTGCTACCCACTCATCTAGAAGCATATCAGGAATGTCATTGACAACAATGCGAGGATCAAAGACAACATCATGCTCATCTTGCTTAAAAATTATGCAATTGGCATTTATTGCATTGGGTACATAAGGTTCTATATTATCTTTTGCAAGTAGCTCAGACTTAATGGTTACTCTAGTTCCATATCTAGTATAGAATAACATCTGAGACCAGTCAGATGAAAGGTATCCCCCTATTTTAGCCATAAACTCCCTTGACAAACATAACCCATAATATGGAGGCACATCTGCCACATAAATGTCTAAGGAAATTGAAAAATTAGGGAAAGCATGTAGAGTTAAGCTAGCATCTTTGATAAGAGCCACTATATTAACAGATGAGCCATCCAGCTGGCCTAATCCTTTTTCTAAAGGTTCATATTTTAAACCTAAATGATTAGCTACTTGCTTGGGCATCACAGAGCAAGTAGCACCACTATCTACCATATAATTGTGCACTAAATTTTTTCCAATAATCAATGAAACATAGAACGGAGGAGGTCTCATGTTCTTACCTTGAATCGAAGATTCCCTTTTGCTACTAGGATTAGCAACTTCTTCTTGATCATCATTATCCATCATGACTCTTTGAGAATCAACAACAACTTGTTCAAGATTTATATCTTCAAATAATTCCTTTTTAAGTAGATTAGCCTATCCTGGAATGCTTAAGGAGTCCCACATGGTCATATTCACATTCATCTTCTTCATGCTATCCACAATATTATAAGGTAAAGTTAAAGGTACCTTCTGATGTACTTTAGCAGCAATTGGTTCTTTATTCTTGTGAGGTTGCCCATTGATTAGTAAGACAATAGTTCCTTTTGATATATTTAGAATAGGTGTGGATGATGCTTGTACAGTTGCAGGCCCCTTGTTTTTATCAGTTGATTGCTCCACCTCTAGAGCTCTTTTCTTAGCTCGTGTATTGGCTACAATCGCTAAATCAACATTCACACCATAGAACTCTTCACTTTGCCAATTTAAAAAAGTAGTCTCATTAAAGTGTATATCCGGTTGATGTTCAGGTATATTAGTAGGTGTATTTGGCTGTGGACTAATAGTGTTTTGGACCATAAACACCTGATTAACTACCCCACTTGAGCATGAGGCTGGGTTATGTGCTTGATTGCACGAATGACACCATTCATTTTCTATCACAAAGTTATTCTAGGCTAGAACCATATCCTTCACTGGACTTGCAGCATTAAGAGGAGATGGATTATAAGACTGGAATGGTCTTTGATTAACATTTTGTCTCTGATAACCACCTTGATAAGGTTGCCTATTTTGCTGATACTGATACCCCTGATTTTGATAAGACTGGTTTGCATTCTGACCTTGCTGTTGGTTCAACCCTACCCCTTGATTTTGTTTCTTCATGTTGGTCAACTCATTTCCCATAGTTTGTAAAATGCTTTCTATCTTATGCTGACTAGACTTAATCTCTTGCAATTCACTTGATGGTCCTACAAGTGACACTCCCTGACTCACAACAATGGGTAATGTTGGAAAAGTAGGTAAAGGGGCTAAATATGGCATTTGCAATGGCATATCTAATTGAATTTTAGGGAAATAGGGCATAGGTGGCCTAGGTGATAACTTGCCCACTTGAATGAGGTTATTTTATGCCTTAATAGCTATGCTATAGGCCTGAGGTAAAGAAACACCCCCCATGGATTATATCATGACTGAGATATCACTATTTAAACTTTTTAAATAGTATAAAAATACATAATCAATAGAAGGCCTTACCATAGCAGGTATTTTGTTCCAAGTCTTTTGAAATCAGATATTAAAGTCTGCCATTTGTTCTTGTGGGGCTCTTTTGATGGTTGTTAACTGCTCTACCAAACATAGGTGATCAGATTTTTCCTCAAAAAATGTAGTAAATTCATCACCAAGCTCATCCCATGTTCTTATAGAATCTACTAGCAAGCTTCTAAACCATTCCAACACCTTCTTCTTGAAAGATGCAGCCAACAATCTCACAGCTACATTTTCCTGTCACATGATGCACATTGCACAATGCTGCCACATCTCCGATATGCTCAAAAGGTGTCACTTGTCCTCCAGTAAACTCTAATAACCCTTTTAATGCTGCTAATGGAATATCATCATGTTGCACTAGATTAAGGGGACTACCTTGGTTGAATGGTACAAAAGCAAAGGCCCTTGCGCTACCATTGAGCTGGAATGTGTTGGTATGCTTGATAAAGAAGAACTTGAACTTGGTTGAGAGGTATTTGCTGTAGCAAAAATATTATATGTTGAACAATTGAAAGCCCCTAATGAGGAGGGAGAAAGTTTTGTTCTAAGAGTAGGAGATGTTGAATGCCTAACTTGAGGGTCTCTTCTTCTCCTTCCGTATGAAAGCAGTGTCTTGTCAATAACACCAAGTGGTGTCGACTAAACTCTAGGAGAAGGAATAGTCCTTCTGAGAGTTCTCCCTTTTCTTCTTGGAGGAGATAAATGTAGAAACTCTACAACTTTTGAACTTCTAGTTTCTATTTTTCTCATATAAATAAGCACATTGATCCTTTCCTCCACATAGAGTCACCAGATATGCTTAAAAAAAACCTCTAAAAGGCTATTAGCTTACTATTAGCACATCAAAATAGAAAGGCTCAAGAATTTTACTTCTAACTCAACCCCACCGGGCGTGCCAAAACTGTCATCTCTAAAAATTGCACCCTATGCAAAGTTATGAAACTAAGCTTTCTAGAGAAACATGGGATCATTTCAAGGCTGTGGATCACCTAAAGTAGAAATGAACCTCTGGAGAAGGCCGGATTCCTTTGGTGTCACCTAAACTACTGATTCTATAAAGGGAAAGAGAGAAGGAGGAAAACACTAAAACTAATGAAAACACTATCTCTATGGTGATGCACCAATTTAATAAGAAGACACATAACACAGTTTACACACACAATTTCAATCAATGATAGAAGCTTAGTTGTACACAACTCAATCACATACATTTTCTGCATAAACATTTCATGAGAAGGTTCATATGGCTACACTCCTAGAAGGAAGGAATAACTTCACAACTAGAGAATACTGCACTTTGAACACATCGCACAACCTACAAAAATACATATTTCTCTATAGAAAGGTGCTGAGATAAGACATAACCACAAGGAATTATATAGTTTCACAAGTAGTTTCATCAATTACACGAATGCACACAATTTAATAGAGAGATTGAAAAGGTAAAGTACTTATACTCATTGATTTCAATGGTGAACACTGATATACATGTCTGTCATGAGTTACAAAACTCAGTATTCTCCTCTAAGGACTACCAGAAGGTACAAAGTTGAAAATATGCAAGGACTAACTACAAAAAAGGCAAAAAATGTCGTATATACAAAAGACCCAGCCCCTAGGGCTTACAAAAATATCTGCCTTGGAAAAGATCTGCCTTTAGATCTTTTCATGTAGTTAATGATGTGTTCGATTGCATCCCTGCTGTCTATGTCGGTGAAGAGTTGCTCTAGGAATGGCCTCCTTGATCTTTTGCAACCACAACATTAACTTTTGGTCATTGTGCCCACTCTCAAACTTCCTTGCCGAGCCGCCTAATTGAATGCTTCTGAGCGTTACCATAAATGTCGATCAACTCTT
>VDFB02173213.1:0-48239 GCA_007258455.2 Sequoia sempervirens | reverse complement strand
GACGGATTGATCATCGGGTTAGAAACGAGGGAGATATTAATATTTGATCATATTGATTAAATATTAATTAATTAACGTTTATAATATAAAGTTATAATTTAATATTATAACTTAAGTGTTTATTCCTTGAGGGGTGCGCCATCATGAAAAGGGGGCCAATTGACATTTAAATAATATTTAAATATTCAGTGGGGAAACTATGGAGAATGGAAAATATTAAAATATGAATATTTCATTAAAACCCTATTTTCAAGGGAATCGCACTTTTCAGTGTATTTGAGGATTTGCCTTGGGAATTGAGCCCATTATGAGATTATTGAGTTTGATATTGATCAATTTTTGGTCTGAGCCTGAGACTTAGGGTTTCACGTTCGATTCCTTGGAGAACGAGCCATCTCCAGCGGAAAGCAATTCAGAGAGTGTGCAATATCACTCGATCTATTGCCTACAGAGGTTTTCTTACTCAGAGAAAACTACAGAGCTTCAGAGAAATTCACATCGTCAGTTATTTACAGTTGTTAGCATCCAGATACCTTCCTTTGCAGTTGGCGCACCTTTCAGAGCTTACAGAGGGAAGCCGTACTGTTTTGTTCATTGCTGATTGAGGAAGCCGTACTTACCAGGCCGTACTTCCATTATTCTGGCCGTACCATACAGATTTGAGACGTCTTTGTCTTGGGAGGAGAAACGCCTGAATCTTTGACCTTCTATAGTCTCCAACATAGGCGCATGTTACCTGGGCATCTTCAGAGGATATGATTTGAAGGAAGGAGTGCATTTATTGAAGCAGTCGTACCATTCTGTACTTCTGCAGCAGCAATACCAGGTTTCTCAAATATTGAAAATTTGCTATTTATTTCATTATATGTATCTGGGTATCATTGAAATCAATTGAAAAGCTTGAAATAAGATACTGGCGCCTATATTCTTTCATTTCCAGAGTAATTAGAATTTTATTGAATTTATTTCAATTTATTATCAAAATCGTACCTTTTCAATATTGCATCAAAAACACAAAAAAATGCAAAAACCCTAAAACGTCAGAAAAAACATTAAAAATCTATCAGAAGCAGTGTTAGGGGGAAACAGGGGTTTCTACACATCACCCCATTCAAAATGGGGACCCCCTAATTTTTGTTCCATTCGGGTCTTTTTCCTTTGGTTTTTGGTTGGTTTTCCCGCTATCTCTCTTTTGCTCCTTTTGTCTTTCCAAGGATGTGCCCGTCTTTGAGCTTAAGTTGAAATGTTGGCTAAGTCTGTGAAATTAGGGCTTGCACTCTTAAGGCCAATTTGAGGTCAATTTAACTAAGCGAATTGAAGTCTAGGCTTGGCATTGCAGTTAGAAGGCTTCCAGCAAGTTCCCATCAAATTTTCACTGAATTCTGACAACTTACTATTTTTAGTAAGTGCTTAATTTGGGACCTTTTTCTTGAGACTTTTGAAATTCTGACTGCTACACCATATTTGGAACACTTTGAGCTGCTTGACTGCAAATTTTGAGTTGAATCGGAAAACTTGCTATTTTTAGTAAATCCCCTATTTGAGGCTTTTCTGCCAGGGTTTTTGAGGAACGGACTGTTACATCAAATTCAAGACACTTCAAAGTGCTTGCATGCAAAATTTGAGCAAATTCTAACAACTTGCTACTTTTAGCAGTCTGGGCTTCAAGAGCAATTTTTAGGGTTTGCATGTGTGATTTTTCAATGCATGTCAGGATATTCTTTATAGGTTTTTCGAGAGCTTTGCAATGATGTGACATGCAAGCCAAGTTGATGACTCGCTATTTTTAGCAGGTGCCTACATGTAGACCAATTTTTTGGGTTTTTTTGGGTTTTATGAGATCTCTCGGGCAGTATAACATGCAAACACATCCAGCAGTCAGTTGATCACTTTTTCAGGCACTTACTATTTTTAGCAGGTTCACTCCAACCGCTCCCCAGCATTCCAATTTCACGAACAGGGCAACATGCAACAAAAATGGGGTCAAACAAAGGTCATTTGAGGCACATGCAAGTCAAATTAGGGTTTCCAGCTTCGAGACTCAAAATGAGGGGTAAAACTCGAGAAAAATAAAAAACTGATGTATCCCATCTCGATCAACATCTTTCAAGAAGTCCACTGGTAAAATTTGAGCGCAATCCGACTACTTACTATTTATAGTAAGTCACCTCCAGAATAGAGCTAAAAATAGCAGGTCAGCACGGGTGACAAGTGTGAACAGGATAATTAGGTTATGAGGTCCAAGGTGAGCAGAAATCAGGCCTTGAGAAAGTTGAAAATCCATGGAAAACACAGGGGCTTCAGAACTCTCTAAAAATAGTAAACAAGGGCGAAATGGCTTGAAAAGTTTCTAAGGGTTCAAAAACGGAGGCTTGACCCCCCAAATGCGCCCTCAAATGGAAGCACCACCTGTGATATGTGCCCAAGCTTCAAGGAGGCACAAAAAAGTTTCTAAGTCAGAAAACCAGAAGGAGGACCCCCAAATGCGCCCTCATGAAGGCTAGCTTGAGAAATTTGACTAAGGCGTAGAAAACAAAAGTTCAACACCTTGAGTGCGCCCAACTTGGATGGGTGATAAGAAAAACGTTTAAGGCACTAAAGTGAGTGAGTTTGGGTAAATTTTTAAAAGGGAAATTTTGTAAGGCATTGGAGAATGAAAATTCAAACTGAAGTACACCTATGTCAAGAAAGGAAATATTTTAAGTGTTGGAGATAATTAAAATAAACTTCCCATTAATATTCGAGACAACTAAATGTTACATGCAATCAAGTTGGGAAATTTCAAATTTTACAACAAGAGAGAATCTCCAGCAATAGAAAATGCTATAACGACTGGGACACAACTGAATGACAACTCGCCTGTCTTCTCTCCATAGTTAGAAAATTACCAAGTAGTGGGGGAGAAAATTTAATGCAACTATTAAAATGAGCGCCCTTTCACAATTATTTAAACCTCCAAGCTATTCATTCTTTCCTCACCAGTTGCAAATTTGAAGTTGTGAGAAAAAGAGTGCTGAAGAAGAATTGCTGAAGTGAGTGAGTTTGGGTGAATTTTTTTCTAAGTGCTGGGAGTAGTATTGCTTAAAGTTTCAAGTGTTGGAGTAAGAATTATGAAGGTTTGGAGTTAGAGTTTTTTTTGTTTTAATGCTGAAGGCTTTTATTTTCGAAGCTAACTCCGTATATTGGCCATCTCACGATGATTTTATTTTCGAAGTCTGAATTTTAATGATAATATTTTTATTTTGCAGATGGCTGAAGCATAAAGAGGAGATGTTGCAAGGACAAACAAAGCTGTAGGCAGAGCTGAAAATGCAGAATCCAGCAAAGAGAACACCTCCAGGCAGGCAATTATTAAGAAACTCCGCAAGTCTTTTCTTCCTGAATCGAAATTTGTTTCAAAGTTAGGAGGGCTGACTGACACCAACCTTGGTTCGTTCAACCTCGGAGCACTCAAAGGAAGAATGTACGGGCAAGGTAGCCATCATCCATCAGTTACAGCGCACAACATCATGAAAAGTGGACTATATGCAGCTGTTGGTTTTCCACCAGCAATCCAGTGTCCAAAGCTGATTTTGGAGAGTGCTAATTGCTATAGGCCATATCACAGAACAATAGTTTCTCCTGATGGTAAGTTGTTCGCCAACATCACGCCTGAGGCTATCGGAGAAGCATTCGGGATTCCCACTTTCAAGAGGATGTTGTACAAGACAAAAGAAAGAGCTGATAAGATGTACGCCTCATCTTTTGAAAGATGTGTTGAAAGGATTAATTCAGTCTGGATGCGGAAGCCAAGGCCTCCTCGCAGAAAGTTACCCAAACAGATTATCTCCGAAGACTTGAAACAAGAATACTGTGACCTGATTATGATGCTTAGCCGGGTAAACGGGAGTTCTCAAATGTATATTTTTGAGCCCTTGATGTTTTATTACATTAGTGTAGTGATGGAGGGGAAGGATTATGTTGATTCGGCAAGGATAATCAGTGATAATATAGATGAGCAGTTCAAGCACCTGAGGAGGACAAGGACATTCTATATGAGCTCATAAGTCATCTATATGCTGGCTCAGATGACGAAGTATAGAGGAATGACTTATAAGGAGCCAATTGGAAGTAGTACTGATCAGTTCAAGATTCATGAAGCTTGCCCGCAGTTGCACTTAACCAGCACTTCTAATTTCAAAAGGGTGAACAATGCTTTTACTATGCATATAACAAGGAGTCTTTAGCAAAGAACTCAGCAAAGAATATCTAAGGAGGCCTAGCAGTTGATCAAAGAATACGGATGTTGGTTTATCCAATTTCCAAAGTTCACCTACATCAGGCTGCAAGGGTTCACCTCTTATGCATACAAATTACCGAGGTACCCCACCAACAAGATCGTGATGTTAGAAGTATCTAGGCAACTTCTTGCCTACGATAAAATCCAAAAAAAGAAAAAGGAGGACTGAACTACCCTATTGTTATGGGGAATTCAATTAAGGAGTGTCCATCTTTATAGGCAGCCAAAGAGGCTGAGGACAAATTGCAATTCTTCCACCTCACTCTCCACACCAGCCGATAGGATTTTGACCCCTACGGAAATATCAACGTGGTGCAGGGTGTGGAGCATAGCCATAGGGCTCACATTGAGGATTTTTGCGCAAATGCGGAGGATGAAGCTGAAGTTAGAAAGAGAATGTTTACCCGGCTACCTCTTAAGTTGATCAGAGAGTGCGAGGTTATTCCAGTCCCAGACCAAGTGGAAGAGGATATCAATATTATTCAGCCTAATTATGAGTCAATGAGGGACACGCCAGTCCCACCACCTGATTGTTCGGAGCCAAAGATTACAGACTTGGACACACTATGCATTACAGTCCTGACATTCACAAGGAGCTGGGTGGAGAGACATGTTCACAAACTCAAAATCAAATCAATAGCTCTCACCTATAACCTCATGGGCGATCAGAGGCCACCAACAGCGAGAAAGAGGAAACAAACTGTCCAAGCTTAAAAGCCGCAAGAAGAGGTTCCAGCTAAACCAGGGCCTCAAGAAATGGAGGTATCACCCGCACAATTACTGACTCACTCTTCGAGTATGCAAGAGGTTCCGTTGTTCGCAAGTCAGAAGGTTAGATTGGATGAGGAGCGCAAGATGGAGGAGGTGAATCAGCCATAGCCTAGGGAGCCAGATAGTCAGAGTGTTAATGCTCCTAGGAATGAGAGCCAGCAGGAAGAAGAAGAAACAGCAACCGACACTCGCTTGGAGCATATGATCGAGGCAACTTTTGAGGATGAAAATACTACGAAGCCAGAAGCTCGAGGCTTAGAGGAGGATGCACAGCACATGGTAACAGATGGGCCTCAACAAAATGTTGCTAGAGCAGAGGCTCGTGAGGTGGAGGCAACAGAGGAACACCCACTTCTTGTTTGCAACACACAACAAGTAGTACCAGATTGGCTCACGAGTAGGATGAGAAAAGATCCTGAAGATGACACCGACCCGGCAATAGAGATGGACGAATTCCTCAATAGAATAAGTGGGTCGCCAAAGAAGAAAAGAGCCAGGAAATATTCAAGGATTGAAACAGATAAATCCGGTTCACGCACGCTTCACATTGCTATTCCTAGGGAGGAGTGTGATCAAGACGAAAAGATGTCGGAAAACTATGTGGTCACCACTGTTGAGCTAGGCCGTCCCACAGGAGCACAGGTAATTGAAGAAGCTGACAGCTCCTATCAGGCAATGAAAGATAGATTGCTTCGAAAAGAAGAAAAATACAAGAAATTGAAGGAGCATAGGACGTTGATTGGCTATGTACAACACTTAGCACGTCTGTGCACGCAGGAAAATCCAGTGGTGGACCTTCTGGCAGAGCTTCCAAGGGAATCAGTTAGTGGGCTCAAAGAATTGAAGAAAACAATTCAGGAGGCGGACAAGTGGGTTGGCAGTGTCCATATTGAGGCCAAAAAGTTCATTGAGGATCTTGTCTCTTCTTTTCAGCATGCCTCCAGCATCCTTGCACATATGGAAAACATTGATCAAGCTTGGAATGAGACTCACATTTATCGTGACAAGACCATCCCTCGCTTGGCAGACCTAATGCATATGCCCGTGCAGACCTTGATCGAAGGAGTAATTCAGGAAGGAGATGGATATGATTTTCCCGGCTAGTATTCTTCAACGGTCACTAGTCGAGGCTTCTTCGATACGGCACAGGCAAAGTCAATCAAAGTGAGAAAGGCCATGGGGAACATTCAAGAAGGGGTCTTCGACACACTTGAGGCCTTGTTCGCAAAACAGCTAACTCCTGAGGAGGTGACACTTGATGGCTTGAACGGCAGATTGCACCCTTTCTTTTCTGAAGTGAGATCGTTTGTCCAAGTTGATTTTGAGAACGTTTCCACTTTCTCCAACATCATTCAGAGTACTCAGGAAGCCATTGAAGCCTAGAGAAAATCTTGTATTTGGCAGGAGCAGACAATCACCATCCTCGAGTTTCAGCTCGACCTTGCTCCGTCCATTTCAGTTTAGGAAGTTGAAGCAGTGTTGGCCAGATTTGTTGATTTTGTAGTCAGAGAGAAGAACAGCGGGAACGCGTTCCTGGACGAGAATCTTCTGGAAGGATAGTGGGCATTAATTGCCCATAATGGTCAAAGGGAGGAGTTCGGCATTTTGTGCTCATTTATTACACCACTCCACCTTCTGGCGGTTTTTAGGGTGGAATCTTGACCAGGGTATATGTGGCTCAATCTGAGCCCTCCATTGTAATTCGGTTTGAGCTGTCCATTGAGATTGGCCATCCATAAAAGGGGCACTCCCTCTCATTTGTACATGATAGATAGAATCATTAAAGATCAAAAGATAGAATAGCAGAGAGACTGATAGTGTAGATTGATAGCATAGATTGGTAGCTTAGATTTGTTGACGTGGTTTTTGAGACCGCACCAACACAGAATAAAGTCTCCCAACGGACGCTCTATCCTCTCTTGAACAAAGTATTCAGCATGCTAAGATTGCGAGTAAGATCATGCTTTCAATTCCAAGGTTCCTTGAGTGCGAATAGGCTCAGTTTGGCTCGATGTGATATTGCTGGTATTTTCAAGGGGACTTACACAATTGTTCGGCGGCTAACAACAAACAGTAGACTAAGGGCTTTCGTGTGATTCAAATGATTTGGCGGGTGAGCGCAAGTTTCCTAATTCTAACCGGAAATGAACTGAATTAAAAGGGTGTAGGGCCTAAGAAGTTTATATTCTATTCTAAATGCAGGATATGTGGAGCTTTGTTTCAATAGACTTCAACCGGATTTCACCTAGCCTCCGTCGGACAGCCTCAGTAAAATCGGTGCAATCTTCAAGGGAAAGCAAAAGATGTTCAAGTTATAACTTAACACACATACACCATCAGAACAACGCATATAAGTATATAAACCACAACCGAAGTTAAACTCAATGTAATGTCCAGTTGACCACACAAGGCGAACTTATCATCAACAAGCCACTAGTGGTATGGAATAAAGCGAAGCTATCTCAATAAAACACCACACACCAAAGTAAGCTACTTGCATGAATTTAAGCTACTTGGATACGAAAGGAAGAAGAAACCTTGCTAGCATTTCATGACAAGACGAATTCCATCATCAATGAAAAGATCTATTATCATAAAATGTGTTACACAACAATTTCCTCAAAAGTTTTCAAAGGGAAAACTTTCTCTCTTCTCCAAATTATGCAAAATGCTCTACAATACTACACTATCTAGCTCTAAGGCTAATGCTCTCTCAATGTCTACTACTCCAATGTCTAATCCAATTATAATGAATTACAAATGAGGGGGACTCCCCCTTTATATAGCTAGCCAAGTCCCAAAAGACGGCTAGGGTTACAATCAATAGAGTGGCCAGAATCGTGCCACCTCAGCCCTAAACAAGATTCGCCCTAAAAACCACCACAGAGGAGAGTGGGGTAATAAATGCGCCATAATGTCCACCATCATCCTTCTAGAAGATTCCATTTGTAGACGCGTTCACACTGTTCTCGATCTTCTTTCTTGGCGTTGTTCTTTGATTTCTTCCACTTGAGGGTCTTCATCTTTGTCACTTGAGTTAACACTTAGCCAATTTCTTGCAACTTTTTCTTTCTTCATGTGAAACTCATCTTCATCGTGCTTCCACTTCAAGTCATCGTTGCTCGGCCTAAACATTTCTCCTACAAAACAAGCAAGGAGAGGGTATTAGAATACTTCATGATATAAACATAACTCACTCACGATCCTCCGCTCCAACTTTCAAGCGTTCATCGCCAACTGCGTTCAAAGTTCATGCCTTAGACAAACTTCATCTTTGAAATTCATTTTCACTGCTGGAACTCGATAACCTCGATTTTATTCATTTCTGGCTCAAGTAAACTATCTTCCACGAAGGATTGAAGCAAATTCACCTAGGCAGCTTCTTTCAAATTCATCGTCTGGAGGATCTTACCTTGAAAACACATTTTCTTCATTTTTGCCCTTAGAATATTTTCAAATTTCCCTTAGGAAATACATCAACCTGGTGCCCACTTAAAATCTTCATCCCAAAATTCTCGACAAGCTGTGGAAGACCTTAAAATCAACTCCTCATCGATAATCTTCGATACCCAGAAGAAATTTTCTCCGAGCATGAACCCATGGGTTGCTTGAGCGAGGTTCATTTTATTTCTCTAAATTTTGAACCTTAGAAAATTATTTCCCTGTGAAATTTAAATCCGTTCTTCGCATCTGTGAAGATTTCTTGTTCTCTCGACTTGAGAAATTTTTTTAATCCGGTGGCATTCCTGACTTCACCTCAAGCGACTCATCTGTGCTTCAAGAAAAAATTCCATCACCCCACCAGACTTAGGCGTTTTTCTAAGGGAGAAAATATTTTGTGCCTTAGAAATTTTTTGAATCACTTCGAAAATTTTGCCTTAGAAAATTTTATATCCAACTCGATCAATTTTGCCTGTGAAAATATCAACTTCACTTAGAAAAATTTCATAGAGGCGCCTGGCACATTTTATCCTCCAACATCTTCACATTTGAAAAATATTCATTTGAAAACCCAACGCCTTAGAAATATTTCATCACGTATCTTATACTTTAGGAAAACCACGCCTTAGCACTTCATTCCCATCTGGCAACTTCCAACGCCTAGGCAATTTTTTTTTTGTCAATAACTTGAATTTTATTTCACCACGCCTAGCATCTTGTCTTCACACATCACACACGTCTTAGAGAAATTCCCTAACACCTACCACCTTAGGCGCATTTTGTGTTTGAGGAGGACATTTATTCCTACGCCATTCATATTTTACCATTGCCATCTTCACCTTGCATGGCGCACATCACAATTTGAGGGTGAATATTCCACTTTACCACGCCTAGCAATATTTTCTTAACCTCACCAATACTTAACCACTTTCCAACCCAAGTCCACCCTCTACTTGGCGCATTCAAAGGTTGGAGAGGAAAGTCAACACTAAGATATGCCCATTTTGCACAACGCCCAGCAATCTCCACTTGTGTTTATCTTTATTTGGGCGCATTTCACCCCTTGAAGAGGATGGGCGCATTTTACCTATGTAGGAGGATGAACTTTCAACGCCTAGCTGGTGACTTTTCAGCTTCCTTTGCTTTGTCCTCACATGCCCCTTTTTGGGCGCATTTTGCCTATACAGCAGGATGAAACATGTTGACCAGCTTGACTTTGCCTTATTTTTGTCTTGACATGCCCTCTTTTGGGCGCATTTCAACATGAGAGGAGGACGAGTTTCTCCCTTAGAAACTTTTTGGATTTGTTTGCATGTGAGGGGCGCATTTTAGCATAGGTGAGGGATAAAGTTTTATACTTAGAAATTTTTTTTGCTATCAACCCTCTTCCTTGGGCGCATTTCACCATAGGAGGTGGATAAAACCCTTTGACCTCTTTGACTTTCTTGCTTGTTGGGCGCATTTAGGCCATGGTGGAGGATGAGAGTTATACTTAGAAAATTTTCATGCTTGGCATCTTGAGTTGGGCGCATTTTGCCTCTGATGAAGGATAAACTTGCAACTTAGAATTTTTTTATGCCTCCTCATCAACTGGGCGCATTTTGCCATGGCTACTGGATGAAGTTCCATACTTAGAATTTTTTCCTCGTTTTTCGCCAGTATTCCATGCCCTGCTATTTATAGTAAGTCCTTTGAATTTGCATCTCTGAAGCTCGGATTGATTTGAAATTTTACACACTGCATCCCTATCACCTCGTCGTTCTGTTGACACTGCCATTTTTAGCTGACCTGCTATTTTTAGCCTGTTTCTGAAGGTGGTTTACTATAAATAGTAAGTTCTTGATTCTGATAGCTCCACTACTCCGATCGTCTTGAAATTTGGATGAGGCGCTCCTCACCACGTGACCTGTTGGCTGACACTGATGCATGCAGCTGATTTGCTATTTTTAGCATGTTTCCAATCTGACTTACTATAAATAGTAAGTGCCCCGTTTGACTTGAAATTTTACCAGCAGATAGCCCGAAGACGCGATTAAGCGGTGGTTTACACCGGATTTTGAAGATTTTGACTTTTGATGCCTATTTTTAGGCTCCGAAGCTGGAAACCCTAATTTGCATTGCATGCGTATCAAAAGATCTCTGTTTCTTTTCGTTTTTGTTGCACTGCGATCAACTCGTGATTCTGAACTGCTGGGAGGCGGCTGCCGGGACACACCTGCTAAAAATAGCAAGTTCCTTACTGAGTGAGGATCTCCATTTGCATGTCATACCATCGCGAAGCTCTTGAAAAACCCATCAGGAATCACCCGACATGCAAAAGAAACCTTGACATTCAAACCCTAAAAATAGCCTCGGAAGGCTAAATCCTGAAAGTGGTCATCTCGACTTGCATGTTACATCATCGCGAAGATCTTGAAAAACCCAGAAGGAATATCCAGACATGCAAAGAAAAACTCTGCATCTGGACCCTGAAATTCGTGCCGGAAGCCGAACTGCTAAAAGTAGTAAGTTATTTGTTTTCGCTCAAATTTTGCACGCGAATAGTCTGATATGCTCTGAATGCTGTGTGACTGTCGGAATTTCAAAAATACTGATGAACTGCACTGAATTCTCACACTTACTAAAAATAGTAAGTACCTCAGAATTTGATAAATTTTTGCTGAGAGCCTGCTGGAAGCATACTGACAAGAACGTTAAGCTCAAATTTCAAGTTATTCACCTTGTTTGACTTCAAATTGGCTGGAAAGACTCAAACCCTAATTTCAGACTTGGCCAAATTCATGTTGGAGCTTGCAGACGGGAACGTCCCTAGGAAGCAGACCATAGAAAAGAGACAGACAGAGAGAGAGAGACCAAAAACCAAAGCCAAAATGACCAGAATGGAGCGAAAATTAGGGGTCCCCATTTGAATGGGGCGATGTGTGAAAAAGGTCACAACAAGATTGAAGAAGGAAAGTCTTCCATTGAATGCTTTGTAAGAAGTTGTTGTGAACACTCTCATAATAAAAAGGGTTATCATTGATGGTGGTTTCATCTTTTATTGTGAGTAGCTAGAAAGATTTCTTCGTCCTTTTGATTCATGTAGGATTTTAAAGTAGAACTTAAAGTAGAGTAAATTTTATTTCATGTGTGTAGATAGTTGTGGAATGCGGTGTTTGATCCAAGCAAGCTTCGTCTAATCCATACCACTAGCGAGCTTACTGATGGTGGGTTTTCCTTGCGTGGTCAACTGGAACCTTTTGAACCTAACTTTAATTATGATTCACATGTTGTCATGCATCGTTGTGATGGTGTCCTTATGTTGAGTTGTGATTTGAATACTTTTAGCCACTCCCTTGAAGATTGCACCGACTTCATGGAAGCTATCTGAAGCAAGGCAAAGCGAAGTCTGGTTGAAGTTTGCTAAAGTTGATCTCCACATCCCACACTTAGGTTAGGATATATATTTTCTAATCCCTGCAGCCATTCAATTCCGCACTTTTCTGGTTAGTATTAGGAAACTTGCACTTCATCGACAAATCTCTCGAACCATGTGAAACCCCCCCCCCCTTTTCTCTTTAGTCTGTTTGTTATGTGATGTCGAACAATTACATAAGTCCCCCTTGTGATACCAGCAAATCACAACGAACCAACTAAATCTATTCCACTGCATAAAAGGAACCTTGGAGTTGAACGCATGAACTTTCTTGCAATCTTAGCATGTTGGATACTTTGATCAAGAGAGAATAGAGTAGCCATTGGAAACTTTGTTGTACTGTTTGGTGCGGTCACAAAACACACATCAACACGTCCCACCCATAAGAGATGTCTGATTTTTATCAATCAACAAAACTGAAAATCGTCCATCACAAAATTGTCACAATCATATGCCAAAATCGTCCTTTCACGAAACTACAAAATCCTTCATCACAAATCTGTATAAGCTCCTTGAATTGATTCCACCAAATTTGGCCCTTGGCCGAAGAAGACTGAAATATCTTCCTCTCTCAACTCTAGCTAGGATTGATATCTCACAATTGACACCGGTACCTTAGAGTCTTCAAACCCTCAGGCAATTCAAGAATTCAAGCTTCACCAATGCTGGTTTGTGAAAATGTCAACTCAAGATATGTCCTTTAGTCTCCAACAAGCTCCTTATAAAGAATTCTCATCAAGTCTCCAAGAAGCTTCTAGAATAAAATATTATTTTATTCTCTTAAGAGACTTTTTGATATTATTTTATTTTTAGTCACTTTATTAAATTAATTAAAAATAAGGTCACCTTTAAATATTTATTTATTGTGATAACCTTACCAATAATTAATTTAATATATTATTTAATTTAATTAAAATAATCAATTAGTCATCTTTATGAAATAAATAACAATATTTAGACAACTTAATCAATTAAATTAATTAAATTATTCTGCCTCCAAATCGGGGACATGACATTTTGCAATGCATAAGCATTTCTATTATCTCTCCAAGGTGGTTGTTTGTATCCTACATCATATAAGGGACCTTCCACAAGTCCTCTGACATATGCCATCTTTCTATCCATCTCTGCATCACAGTTGTGGTTCATGGGGCATCTTGGATTAGGTTGCTTTGTTGCATTCCAAAGTTGAAATTGATTTGTAGGATAGCCCCCAATGAGGTGGTTGTCCCATTCCTAGCAAGTTCCACAGTATAATGAATTTGTCTTACCCAGTACAATTTTTAGTTCTACATGTAATGTTGTAGTTCTCTCTCCCTGAGCCTTAGGGCAATCGTTCCAAACATGGCCTTCCCTTGAACAATATGTGCACCAAATTTCCTTGACTTTTTTGCCTCTCCTTTTGCTAAAATGCCATTTTGTATTGTCAGTAGTTGTTCTACCACTAATTGTAATTTTTCAAGATTCTCCTTTATCTCATCCTTTTGTGGTCTATGCCATGTTTGAGCTTCTATGTGGTATGCCATTATAATCAGATCTGTATAAGTATTAAATATCCTACTATCTAAGGCTACTCTTATGTTCTGTAATATGGAGATGAACCATTCAATCTTTTATCGTTCTATTAGAAGTTCCTCCAATTTGCAGCAAACTTCTTTGAATCTTTTGTCATAGTTCTTCATAGATTCATCTTCTCTTTGCACTAAATCCCTCATTTTACTAACAATCTTTGTAGGGATGTCTAGTGTGTCAACATTTGCCAAGAAATCTTGTTTTACTTCATCCCAAATTTTTTCATGTTTCGGATAAGTTTTCTTGTACCAATTCAATACCTCCTTCCTTAATGAAGATACAAAATCTAAAACTTTGATTTGTCCTCATCAATGTCTTGTCTTCCCCATAGAGATTCCAATAGGAATATGTTCTACAGCCTCTATTGTATCTTTTTCAAATACTGGGATTTTGATTGATGATTCCATTTCGTTCTTTTTTTTTTTTGTTTTAGGTTTGTGGATTTGTGGACTATTCTTTTCTTCCTTTTCTTTCTTTACTCTCCTATCTATGTGGGGCTTCTGCTCTCTTCCCTTATCTCTTGCTAACTTAATGTCGAATTCCTCTTTCCAAAATATCTTTTCCCAATCTACTTCTCTTTCTTCTTTCTCTTTTGTCTCTTTACTTTACGATGTCTCTTCTTTCAAAATTCTTCTACTCTTTTATGGCTTAGGGGATGGATCCTAGTCTGGGGGTTGTGACTCTTCAAAGCATCTCTTCACCTTCTTATTTGTTAACAATATTACATTTATTAGTGACATAATTCTCTGCCCAAATTAAATCTAATCTCCTCTTCTTTTCCTATTTTTTCTTCCTTTAATTTTCTTATGCTTCTATTAACTATTTCTTCGAAATATTCTTCTTGAATAGATAGAACCTTTTCCAGAGTTTTCAAAAATTCGTTAAATCTATCATCTAAATTGATTTTCAGGTTGGATAGATCCGATCTGATTGTAGGACTTTAGGAGGTTTGCAATAGGAGTGAAGCCTCTATGCTATTACAGGATCCTAACAACAACCTTCTAGATCTTCCATAATCATCAATGTTCTTTAAACTGGTTAGTAGTTGTTCTACTTTTTTCCAACTGAATTTGATTTCTCTGGTGTCTTCCATTCTTCTTCTATGTTTTCTTTCTCTTTCCCTTCAACAACACTCACCTTGGCGCACTCAGTAGCACCTCATTGGCACACTCAATTCTCATCTTCTCCACGATTTCTATTCTTCTACCGTCTTTCTTCTCTTTTAACAATCTATCCTTGTTTTCTCTCCTCTCCATCTGGGCTTTCCATGTTCATTTTTCTTGCTAATTCAATTTGCTCTTTAATCTCTCTTGTTTTTTTCTTATCTCCTTTTGCCATGGGTGTGGTTGATTCAGTATTACACTAGTCCTTTATCATTTCCCACAGTAGTTACTTGGTAACTGTTCTTATAGGTCACATCTCTTCTAGGATTCCTTTAGGAACTCTTCCCCCTTTCCATTCTCCATCCACTTGGTGCATGACCCCCTCTCACAGGGTAGACACCAAGAGAATAATTCCACAGATTTTCATATCTTCCTTATTTTCCTTTCTTTTTTTAAGTCTGATTTAAAATTTTAAAAATATTAGTGTTGTCCTTTATACAACCTAACCAAGGTCTTGGCAATGGAATCAATGTTAGCAAGAAAACTAGGGAACAAAGACCAAAGTTCTGAGCTCCAAGTACTTTCTGAGTGTTGTAGTTTATACCCCGGACTCAATCATATAAAGGGAGCAATGGTTTGATCCAAACAAAACATCAATTAGTTAACCGAACATAAAAAAATATCACATAACCCAATATAGATAGAATTACGGTAATATATTATTAATATTAACTAAGTGCATTCATATATCTTTATATCTCCTTTTTACATCATATACATTTATCACATATCTTCCCCTATGCTCTATATTTGTTCTTCTTTATAATCTTACTCTCTTCCTATCTCCCCCCTCTGTCGCACATATCCTTTCCTATACATATATCTAAGGGATGGGACGTGACCCATCTATCCTATCCCTAAACTATATGGTGTCTCTTGAATCTTATCCTCTGCGAGCTCTTTGCGGCAAGATGCAATAAGATTTTACTCGACTATGTTTGAATTGTTGTACTTTCCTACTAACAAAGTTCATAAAAGCTTCCTAGACGAAGACAAGGGTGTCGACCATTTTCAATGAAAGAAAAAATGTCAAAAAATTGGACCTTGATCAATGTGATTGCAATGTCCCTTAAATAGGCAATGTTTTTTAGAGCCATGGACTATGTGAGAGCACACAGTTATACTGAGAGGGGGGGTTGAATCAAAATAACCAATATTCTACTTTTAAAAACTTATTCAACCACAACAATAACACACATGCAAGATCTAGCAATTTAGAACACAATAAGAGCACACAATTTTACATGGAAACCCTTAAAGGAGAAAATCAAAGCAAAATATTGCTTATATATATTGATCTTCTTCGTAGGAACCAACCTACTTCTTTTACAAGTCTTCTTTTGTAGGAACCAACCAGCTCAAGACACCAATCCCACAACTGAGCACCAACTCAGCAAGAGACACCAATCTCTTTTAATGAGAAACACCAACTTCCCAATCTCCTTAGTTTGGAGGCACCAACCTCCAAACAAACAAAATGATAAATATTTGAAACTTCTTCTTGAATCAGCTCTAATTCACCTTCACAAATCTGCTCAAAATATCTGTTATAAATCAGCCTCTAGATCTGCTATAATGTCCTCTTAGATCTGCTATAACTCTTTCATATTCTTCACATAAATCTGCTCTTATTCTTCCTCAAAAATCTGCTTTTAAAATCAAAAAGATATTCTATTTATTGCTTGCCTTCAAAAACTTTTCGCAACTACATCTTATAGCTTCTCCAAAGGGGGCGACTCATTGAAAAGATATATAATTTGCTAACAGATGCAACTTCTTATATTAAATGCACCTCTTTTGTAATGTCCCTTTTTAACAAGCATCTGAGTTTGGTTGTTTAGCCTATCATCGGGTCCTCGTAGGCTAATAATGGTGATTAGAGGGCCCTGTTTTGGAGATATTTGGTATCTCAGTTAGCAGTTTGCAGCATTTGGCATCTCCAAATCTTTGTCATATTCTAAGGCGATGTTATTCAGGGTGTTTTGGCTCTATTTTTATATACTTACTATTTATAGTAATTCAGTTGGATGATAGAGGCCAACCTTACTATTTTTAGTAAGGCACCCTGGTGAGCAGTGAGTTCAATGGGCTACCTCCTAACGCAGACGGAATTGATTTATGAGGTTTATTAATGGAGTTATAGAGTTTTAATTATTATAAAGTAATGCTTTAATAATAATTAATTATTATAAGGTGCACATCATTAAATGTTTTATTGACTTTATTAAAAGTGATTATTTAATATTATAAAGTCAAATTATAAAGTGAGGACATTAAATGACTTTATTTGACTTTATTATAAAAAGCTATTTAATGTTAAAAAGTCAATAACTTAATATGAAGATTTCAGCACCCACTTTGAGGAATAAAATAAAGTGCAAAGCAAATGAGTTTATATTATTAAATGTTCAAAAAGGGCCTCATTGGAAATCGTGCAAATTGAGGAGAAGTATATAAAGGCATCAAAAGCAAATGAAATTCATTATCGTTGATCATTCATTCAACTTGGCTCAATGCTTGGTATTTTGGAGGTGAGACCTAGGGTTTTGCTGCAAATCGATCTTGGAGAGCATAGCTTCTCTTTGTTTCGAGCATTCAAAGGGTGTGAAAGATCATCTAAGGTTTGTTAATGAGGCGGCTTTATCTCAGAAGTCACATTGTGCTTCATTGGAATTAATTCATCAACACTTTTAGAGGTTATTTAGAGCAGAACAGAAGTACACATTTGAGACTATATGCTATTAACTTTATTGCTGGTTGTGCTTTCTTCATTGGCACGTGTGAGATATCTTGTGCAAATCTGAAGTGAATATATTCATAAGTTTTCAAAGGGTTTAAGAGCAGATTTCAATTGGTTGAAGGAACAACAATTGGTGACCATTTTATTGCTGTTTACAATAGTTCCAACCAGCACATGGGATTCAAGCAAGGTTTGTGCACACCATAGTTGAAAAAATCGCCAAAAACTCGCAATACTCGCAAGTAATCATGCACAAATGTGTTGGGCAAGTAAATAGCTCAATAACTCGCAGCCGAGTATAAGGTAAAACACGTGGCGATTTATTCATTAAAAAAATGCAGAAAATCGCGACTAGCAAAGGAAAACGCAGTTAAAAAATAAGGCATTGATTTTATTTTTGTTTGCCCTAAATTTTTGGCATAAACATAATGATAAAGCGTTCGCCGTCACTTGCAAACTCATATTATTCAGAAGGAAAACAACGGGAGATGAGGGCAAAGAAAACCACGACGGGAGACGAGGGCAAAGGAAAAAAACGGCGACGGCAGAAGAAAAACGCAGGTATTTTAAAAAAACGTGACCTCATTTCTGAAAAAACCATAAAAACCATCTCCAAAGATCGATTTCTGCAAAAAAAAAACTCCAGATCGATAGATTTCTTAAAATTTATTGATTATTTTGAATAAAACGTAAACGCGGGTTTTTTTTTTTTAAATTATTTTTTAAAAAAATTTATTGACTATTCTAAATAAAACGTAAACTGGTATGATCAATTGAATAAAACGTAAACTCGTACATTTTAAAAATTAAATAAAACGTAACAATAAATTATTTTTTACCGTATTTCTGATTAAACGTAAACTCATAATGCTATTCATTGTTTTTTTAAATTAATTTTTTTAAAATTTATTGATTTGTAAATAGTAAATACTAAAGTTTGAAATTTAAATATTAAAAGATTTTAAGAATATTTGTAATAAAAATTAATATATTATATAAGATTTATCATTTATTTTGGGTCTGTCGAGTTATTCCCAGTCTGAGTTTTTCAACTATGGTGCACACTTCTACAGGCCATACATTCCCTCCTTAGCTGGGCGTGTGAGCTAGGGTCCCAAACACCTATCCTTTGGCAATCATTTCATCTTCTCTAAGAACAGCTAGAACATTATTACTAATTAGCAACAGATTGAAGGTGGGAAAAATCATTATATTATGCCAAGTGTCCTTGTGCAAGGGTTTCTCTAATTTGCTGTGATACATTTCCAGATGTTAGTAATTTGCATTGATAGTGTGGAGATTTAACTATTTGCTGCTAGGCATCCACTAAAAGGGCTGTCATTGCTGCTAATGAACATTTCCAGAACTGCTGATAATGAGTTGAGACCAGCATTCAATGTTTATGAAATCCGGGTATGATTATTGTTGTGCTAAAGATATTAAGTTCTGATTTGAACATATATAAATATGTTTGTATTTGCAAAGGAATGGTAAATCAGATTTGAGGATTATAGTGTCTATCTCCTGTATTTTTTCCTTATTTGCATTTCTATAAATATCACTTTGCAATTCATGGCATTATATCATCATTGAAAATCGAAACAAAACAAAACTTTGAAAGAAAAAGCAAACTTATTGTTGATGTGTTTTTCGTGACCACACCAACACAAAATAAAGTTACCAACGGCAACTCTATCCTCTCTTGAACAAAATCTCCTGCATGCTAAGATTGCTAGAAAGATCATGCATTCAACTCCAAGGTTCCTTCATGCAGTGGATAGTCTCAGTTGGCTCGATGTGATTTGTTGGTATTTCAAAGGGACTTACAAAATTGTTAAACAACGGAGAAAGGAATTTGAATGTTCGAAAGGTTTTGTCTATAAAGCTCTTGTTTCCTAAACTAGCCAGAAAGTACTAAATTTAAATGGGTGCAAGGTTTAGAAAGCCTAAATTCTATCCAAAGTGCGGGACATGGAATTAATTTCAGCAAGCTTCAACCAAACTTTGTTTTGCCTCGCGTTGGGCAGCCTCTACAAAGTTGGTGCAATCTTCAAGGGAATAGCAAGGAATGTTCAAATCACAATTCAACATAAGGACACCATCACGACGATGCATGCCAAAACGTGAATCATAATCGAAGTTAAGCTTTAAAAAGTATTCCAGTAGACCACACAAGGCAAACTTACCATCAATAAGTTGCTAGTGGTATGGATTAAACGAACCTGCCTTGATCAAACACCACAATCCACAATTAACATCTACTTGCATGAAATGAAATTTATTCTACTTTATGCTACTTTAAAAATGCTAAGTGATTCGGAAGGACGAAAAAGCCTTGTTAGCTACTCACAACAAAAGATGCAATCATCATCAATGAAAACCCTTTTTATTATGAGAGTGTTCACAACAATCTTTTACAAAGCATTCAATGAGAAAGCTTTCCTTCCTCTTCAATCTATGCTATGCTATCCAACTATGCTAAGCTAAGTTGTCTATCTGCTCTATTCTCTTATCTTAATCTAATGAGGTACAAATGAGGGGGGATGCCCCTTTTCCCCCCCCTTTTATAGTTGGCCCAGTCCAACGTGTTAATGTTATTGAGCAGCTTCGGGTTCATCCTTCCAGCCACGAGTGAAGACATAAATAAATGTAGCCTATCGGCTATTTATTTATATGAGTCATTTATTTAAAGTGGGCGCTTCTCTCGGCAACATTATAATTTCACTTGAGGCTGACCTTATGATTTGTATTTATTATTTATATTATTGTATTCTGGCCGACCTTGTAATATGAAGAGGTGCGACCTCTCTCACTTGTATATATACAAGATCGCCTTCATCTCTTGATCATCAAGCAAGTTCGTTTTCTCTCCTTCATTCAAGTGCGAATTTTCTCCAAGAGCAGATTGCGAATTTCTGTAAGTGCAGATTTAGGTATCAAGGGAGGGCAGATTATTATCTGTTGTGTATCTAAAGTTGGTGCTGAATACTGGCCTTGTGATTGGCCTCATTGTAAAGAGAATTGTTGCCATTATTTTTATATAAGAGAGATCTTTTGTTGCTGGGTTTTTCTCCCTCAAGAGGAGGGTTTTCCCAGGGTATCTGCTGTGTTATTGTGTCTGATTTTGAATTAATTTTCTGTGCATTAAATCTGATCATGAAAATTCACATGGTATCAGAGCGGGTTCAAGAGCTTAGATCAGATTTGTTTAAGTCAAAATTGGAGATATTGGAAATAAGAGCAAGTCGAAGGTTCTTAAGTGCAGATTATAATCTGTCTTTGCATCTAAAATTCATGTATCTTGTCAAATTGCGCTAGACCATGTCCAGGAGGAAGTCATGTTTGGCTCGTTCACATATCACAGTTCGGGCCCCTCTAAGTTTGTGAAACCGTTCGAGCTATGTCTTGTGCAAATTGCGATATCATTGCATATGATCTTAATCCTGAAGTGGTGTCGGGAGTCAAAGATATCAATCTCATACGAGCGACGAATGTTCATTGGAGTATGATCTATGAAGCCTTATAGCTGCCAGTCGGGTTTGAAGGACATTAGCGTTGAAAGGAAGATAACTTGCAACGCATCTGGTAGCATCGAAGAAGGCATTTTTTTCACAGGGAGTGTTCCCATCAAATTCCAGTTGTCGTGTCAGACAGAGACGGCTTGTGTGAGCAAGCCCATTCAGTGTTCCTCTTCCGCACATCAAAATAGCTCTACCTTGCATCGGACATTGATCTACAACATATTCGTGCTCGATCTTAATCGTGACATCCTCATTACTTCATTCTCCGCATTCACGGAAAGTCAACAGAGGGAATCTTAGAACCTGTGGGTGCAGCTCCAACAAGAGCACGGAGGTTAATTTATTGATTTCTGGAAAGTGGCACGGGAGATAAATTTGGCATTTGAAGTTTTGTCGGACCTGGCCGGTTATATTTTCGTATTGCCCTCGGATTCTATCATTGCCATTGCTTGTGAAGCTGGATATTCATTTCATCGTGTCCTCTTTTTTTTTTGGACGGGATCAATTCAACCTCAACTTCCTATGTTGTTTGGAAATTCGCCATCTCGGATGATGTGGAAGGAGGACGTCTTATATTGGCTAGACGCTATTGCATTTAAGATGACGATTGAATACCTATGTTAAATTGAAGCATTCGTGTCGCATCAAGGAAGCCATCGAGGCCTTCTTTATGTTGATCGGTGGTTGCTTACGACCCATCTGATGTAAGGTCGTTCTTATCATCTTTCTTTTACGGTTGGCTGGCTGTAGGCCTATAACTGAAGGAGTGATCTCATTCCCGACATCATTGTTTGGGATCGGTACAGGAGAAGGGGCGATCATTCATTCTGATCTTACGCACACCTCCTGATTGTCACAGAAACCTGGGGATCATGTTGAAGCACCCTTGAGAGAGACGGCATCTTCATTACTAATTCCCTACGGGATTCAAGATCACGCAAAGAAGATATCTTGTCTCTGTCTATCGATCTTCATCAATGTTGCTCTCTGGCCTGTTTCGACGGGTTTAGCACTTGTTATAATTCGCCTACTTCTACAGTCGGGAGTCTCTTTGTCTCTTGATCGGGGAAGTTTCTCAGACTTGTGTAACCTTGTTTGATGCCACCAGGAAGGCAGCAATCATGAGTCTAATGGTGGTAATCTGCGAATGGTGGTAGAGTGGCGCTGGCCAGAGCAATCGGCTCTGTATCTCCTGCTAGTTGTGAAAGGTATCATGGCCTGGGAACTGCTCAAGAAAGTTCAAGGGACTCACACCTAATGCTGATTGGAGCTGTAGATAAGTCACTCCTACAGCTGTTTGAAAGCTATTGGAGGCTGAACAAAATTGAGGTCTTGTAGCTTATCTTCAAGGATGCACAATACTAATTGGGAACACTTGAAATAGATCTGAAGAATGTTGTTAAAGAGATAAGTATTCTTTGATTGTTTCCTACTAGGCTAAAATTCAGTTTGTTATGTTGTGCAAATCTGACAATCATTGTTTGATCTTGTAGAAAAAATTGTGTTGTCCTTCTCTTGAATAGTGATCTCTGGTTGAGATCCCTTGGAGTCATTTTTTTTTTTCATTCATTTTGAGATTGAGACATCACATCAATATCATTCTCTTGGTGCATAGACTATGGTGTTGCCTTGAGAGGCCTGATCTTATATGCTGGCTATCTGAGTTGGATAGACTATCTTTTGTTGTGCTAATATCAGCATTCTCGAGAGGAGTAAAAGATGGAAGAAAAAGTTATATCTGAATTTAATAAAGATAAGTTTCTTTTCCTGAGATAGTAAACTTTTTGTGATATTTCTTTGGATAGTTGTGAATTGTTGTAATCTCTCTCTATTGCTTTCAGGATAGCTCTAGGAGCAAGAAAGTGATGAGAGATTGCTTAGTGATGAAAAGCTTGAGGCGTCTTGTAAGGAAGTCGTGCCGACCAAAGAATTGATCAAGCGTGAAGTCACAACTTGCAGCCATGAGACTGAGTTGGTGGCTAAAGGGAGTTCACTTCCAGAAGTCTTCTTTGCAATCTTTGAAGCAGGGATCAAGAGGGAGTTTAGTGACTCATTGAGAAGAAGTAAAGGTTGCAGTGTTGCAGGAATAGAGTGTTCTAAGAGGACAGCCCTATATCTCTACCAAAGTATATGCTGGAATTCATTTCTCTAAGGCCAAGCATTGCAAGCAATCTTAGACGATGAGGTCAAAAGATTGATACAAGTACTTAAAGATGCAGATGAGAGCATTGAGAAGTACAAGGCAAGATTCATAGCTCATGGGTTTTCACAGAAAGAGGGAGTTGATTATGAAGAAACATTTGCTCCTGTTGCTCACTATTTCGAGGTACATGGGAGGAATCTCATGTTTGCAAACTGAAGAAGGCATTGAATGGTCTTAAGCAGGCTCCTCGTGCATGGTACGAAAGGATTGATCGGTACCTATCAAGATTGGGCTTCTTGAAGAATGATGTTGACTCTAATCTCTACTTCAAGGTAATCAATGGTGAAGCATTAATTTTGGTTTTATATGTTGACGATCTGATCCTTACTGGAGAAGATCACCTGATTCTTGAATGTAAGAAGGAATTGACTTCTGAATTTGAGATGAAAGACCTTGGGCTCATGCATTACTTCCTTGGCTTAGAAGTCTGGCAAAAACCAGATGGAATGATAATAAGTCAAGGGAGGTACACCATTGATATACTCAAGAGATTTGGCATGATGGATTGCAAATTCATGTCTACACCTATGGAGACCAATCTACATAAATTGAAGGAGGCTGCAGCTAGTTCAGATTTGGTGGATCCTACATTGTACAAACAGCTGATTGGATCCTTGATGTATCTAGTTAACACTAGACCTGATATTTTCTATGCAGTGAGTGCACTTAGCCAGTTTATGTGTGATCTGAGACAGATACATCCTATTGCAGCTAAACATATCCTGAGATACTTGTTGGATATGGGTTGAGATATTCTTCAAATGCAAACTTGGAGTTACTGATCCTAATTGGGCAGGTTGTGTCACAGATCGGAAGAGCACCTCTGGTTGTTGCTTCAGTTTGGGTTCAGCTATGATTTCCTGGTGTACACTGTAGCACTGAGTACAGCAGAGGCAGAGTATATTGCAGCTTGTATGGCAACTCGAGAAGCAGTGTGGCTTCGTAAGCTCCTTGCAGGATTGTTTGGACAATCAATGGAGCCTACTATCATTCATTGTGATAATCGTGAGTTGTGTGAAGCTTTCACAATCCTCTCGCTTCATGACGTAAACCAAGGATGTTGAGATCAAGTACCACTATATCAGAGATATGGTACTAAGGAAGGCTGTACAGTTGAGGTACATTAGCACTGATGAGCAGACGGCAGATATTCTCACCAAGCCTCTCGCCAGGATAAAGTTTGAGTACTTCCGAGATAAGCTTTGTATGGTGGAGAATCCAGCCTTGACTGAGTAAGAGTCTCAGTATCAGTGAAGCCTTGTTAATGCATTTTCTTCTGAGACAGAAGAATTTGAGGTGCAAGCCCTTGTTAATACATTTTCTTCTGAGACGGAAGAATTTGAGGTGCAAGTCCTTGTTAATACATTTTCTTCTAAGACGGAAGAATTTGAGGTGCAAGTCCTTGTTAATGCATTTTCCTCTGAGATGGAGGAATTTGAGGTGTAAGCCCTTGTTTCCACCCTCTGAGCTTGAGTCATGGTGGATGTCATGTGTGAGACTCCATGAAATATCTTGTACTTGTGAATGTCACGTTGAGGTGACAACATCACGCAAGTGATGAACACTTGTACACACCATAGTGTGGTTGTTGCCATTATGGTTGATATCGTATTGAAGCGATATCTAATATCACGTTGAGGTGATATTCTCCTTTTCACATCCGGTTGTAGCCAATGTGATGAGCATCATGTTGAGATGATTTGTCTTGAGCAGCTGGAAGTTCTCTCCCTAGCTGAGAGGGAGTGTTAATGTTATTGAGCAGCTTCAGGTTCATCCTTCCAGCCACGAGTGAAGACATAAATAAATGTAGCCTATCGGCTATTTATTTATATGAGTCATTTATTTAAAGTGGGCGCTTCTCTTGGCAACATTATAATTTCACTTGAGGCCAACCTTCCTTATGATTTGTATTTATTATTTATATTATTGTATTCTGGCCGACCTTGTAATATGAAGAGGTGTGACCTCTCTCACTTGTATATATACAAGATCGCCTTCATCTCTTGATCATCAAGCAAGTTCGTTTTCTCTCCTTCATTCAAGTGCGAATTTTCTCCAAGAGCAAATTGCGAATTTCTGTAAGTGCAGATTTAGGTATTGTTGGTGTTCGTTTTATCATCCACCGAACACACAGAATAAAATGTCCAAAGACACTCTATCCTCTCTTGAAAAACCACCGCGTATGCTAAGATTGCGAGAAGATCATATGGCGATTCCAAGGTTTCTTTAGTCAGGTCTCGACGTGTGGATAAGCTCAATGGCCGTTGTGATATGCTGGTAATAAACAAGGGGACTTACGTAAGAAAATCTTCACAAGTTTAGGACTTAGGGAATTTATCATTAAAGGCTCTCAATTAGGACTTTCAATGTGGATCTCAAAAAATGGCAAAAGGATAAGGGTTCAGGAGAATCTAGTCTATGCCTAAGAACTCAAGAGACAGTAAAGACTCGGTGAAGGGAATAAACCACACTTTGTTTCGCCTCCTGCTGGACAACATACGCAAAGTGGGTGCAATCTTCTAAGGGTGTGATTGTAATTTTCAAACCTCGAATGAGGCTGAAGTTAAGCTTCCACAATTAAGAGCTCAGGCTAACTTTACGCATCGAATGCAAATCATCCATTCGAAGAAAGTATGAGCTATACTTCACCATTGAATCAATACGATCAATCTCTCATTCAATTAACCAACTTTCAAAGCAAATTCTACTTAATCTAATTCTAACTTTAATCTATGGCGGAAGAAGATATGCAACCTCGCTTACTATTTGACAATAAAAGTTATTCAAGGCAAATCATGCTCAAGAGCTTCTATTATTTGAAATAGTCTCAATGCAACAAGCTCATACTCTGTCTCCACACATTACAAATGAGGGGGCGAGCTCAATTTATAGGCTCCCCAATTACAATTCAAGTGGCCAAGATTGATTTCAAATCAACGGCCGAGATTACAAAATAAAACCCTAATTAGGGTTTGTCACTTTCGACCAATGAGAAAATTTCATTTGAGGACACTTGTCCTTTTGCTAAATATAAACCAACAATAAAATAGAAAGTTGTATGTTGATTTGGAAGAATTTGATTGGTTGGAAGATGACGAGGCGCCACCTCAGCATGCTGGATGTCTTCCTTGGTTGCTTCGTTTTTCTTCCACGTGCTTGCCTTAGAATATTTTACTTGCCGATAACTCTGTCCGTTGTGCTTGTTCCTTCCTAGCTTTGATCTTGGATTCCTTTTGAGACTTTGATTTCTTCTTCTCACCTGTACTGGAATCTTTGAGGCCTGGAAGTCTCCCCTGGGAGCAGGTGTCTGGACTTGAAGTTGGTTGCTTTGAAATTCCTACTGCTTGAACTGGGTTGATGTTATTCCTTTGGATTTCCTCTTTGAATTCTCCAATTTGTGCCGAGAAATTGTCTAAGTATGGAACACCCTTCTTGTCACCATCTGATTCTGATTGGAAGCTTGTCTTTAATTCTTCAGGAGATGAAATCCCTCAAGAAGTTGTCCTGATTGCTTCAACAGGTCTGGGATTGTAGATGAAATCCTTCCAAGATGTCTGGATATCCGTTCAAATGTCTTGAATTTGGAGAAGAATGCCCCTGTGCTTTTGCCACAATGGAGGAAATTGGAATTTCCTCTATGAAGTATTTCCCAGACTTAGCCAAATTTTGGCTATTTTGTAACACCTTCATGTGGACCATTCAACATTTAGCCAAGGTTTTGGCCATCTCCATGCTCGAACGAACTTTTCCTGTGGATTTGCCTTCAATTCTGAATCTGGCTTGTGCTAAGGATTTTATTCATTTCCTTTTTACTCCTCTCCATCCTTCCTGTTTTCTGTCCAACACTTAGTGAATTCTTCTCCCCAAGGTATCAACACTTAGCCAATTTTTTGAGTTTTAGCCAATTTTCTCATCCTCTCCTTGGGCGGACTTCACATGAGCTTGGACGTTTTCTCTCTCGGCCTAAGTCAGACTTCAAGCCACTTTGGACAAACATGTCTAGGGAGAAGTCGAACTTTATCATGCTTGTGCCATTTCTCAGTTGAGCAAAGTCGGATTTGCTAGTGGTTTCACCATCTTTTCTTTATGCTTGGCGAACTTTCTCAACACTTTGACATTTCTTTTCTTGGTCTAGGTCGGACTTTGCATCATGTTTGCCATTGTACTTGGCGGATCTTATGGATGTCTGGACGTACCTTCTCCAAGCAAAGTCAGACTTTGTAAAGGTTTGGACATGCTGTGCTTGGGCAAAGTCAAACTTTCTCATGCTTGTGCCATCCTTTTTCCCTCACTCTATTTGGCTTGAAGCAGACTTGCCACCATTCCATGCCATTGCTTCTTCTTTGAAGATTCGCCTCGTGTCGTCATCCACCTGCAAGAAATAAAATAAACAAATTCAGATTTTCTCTCTCCTGAATTCTAGCTCCGAAGTTAAATTTTAACACTCTCTCTCCTTAAGTCACAGTGAATTTTGTGTCGAATTTATCATGTCAAAGCGAATTCCATACTCTCTTTGCAATTTTCATCTTGGCACGGGCATATTTCATATTTAATTCTCCATTTTAATCTCCCGAAGTCGGAATTCTCACTGATTTGCCATACTCTCTCTCTAGAAGTCGAACTCTTTGAGACTTGTTTTATTTATTTTATCAAGGCAAACTTTCAAGACTTTTGTCATTTATTTTTTTATCCAATCTCCTCTTCATTTTCTTTGGCCAATTTTATTCCGAATTTCGTCTAGCCAAGCCAAAATTTTAGCCATTCCGTCGATAAATGTTATGCCAGATCCCTATTTTTCTTTGCCATAGCCAACTTTCCTCTTGCATTGAGCCTATTTTGTTCTGCCAAAGTCAAATTTTCTCTTGCTCAGTCGAATTTTCCTAGGCAAAATCCTTGTCTGGATGCCTTCATCAGGCGAATTTCCTTGACGCTTAACAAATTCTTCTTCCTTCTGGCCAAGGGCAAACTTTCATACCTATTTACATTCTGCATTTTTCTCTAGCCAAAGTTGTCAATTTCTTAACATTTTCTCCAGACATCCATACTTAGGCAATTTTAATTTCTCTTCCACCTTTGTGCTTTGTGTTTAGGCGGACTTCCTTAGCACCTTGGACAAGTATGGCGGACTTCTTTGACACCTTGCTAATCCCTTCCAAGTGTATGGCGGACTTCATTAGCATCTTCGACGTCCTTCTTTGAATATGGCGGACTTTGAAGACTTCTAGGATATGTGAGGGCGGACTTTCCAACCCTTTGGCACTTTGCTAAACATTTTATCCCTTGGAAATGTCATGATATTTAGCCCAAGATCAATTTTCCACCTTTTTAGGCTCTCACACTTAGCAAATTTTCGAAATTCTCTTTGCTGGGTACCAACACTTAGTGAAAATTTTGATTTTTGCTTCTTCCACATGCCTAGGCGGACTTTCCAAGGCATCTTCCAAGTGAAGGCGGACTTTGGATGGGTCTAGACACTTCCCTTTTGAGTCATGGCGGACTTTGGAGAACTTTAGGATGTGCAAGGTGGACTTTAGAACCTTTTGGCATCATCCTCTTTGATGCTGGGCAGACTTCCTTAGTTCTTAGACTTCCCTTCATCCTTCTTTCATGGCGAATTTCAGACTTAGCCATTTACTTCATGAATTTCATCATTTTTTGAGCTGATTTTTGGTGATTTCGACCTCAGATCTGATTGATCTTGAACTGGTTTTCAAGAATTTGATGCTTTTTGGGTCTGATTTTTCATGCTTTTTGACTTGTTTTTTCCAGATTTTTCAATAACTTTTCAAATTTTCTATTTGATTTTCTGAGTGATTTTTCGATTTTTTTGGACTTCTGAGTGCATTTTTGGAATTCAAGACCTTCTAAATATAGAAACTTTCTAAAAATAGGGAACCTTGTTTGGTCCAAAAATGTCGAAAATGAAAAATCGAAAAAAAACAAATTTCCTAAGAAGTAGGAAGTCTCAGAATTGGCCAAATTCACAGGCGATCTTCGTTTCCTAGGCCTTCTGAGCGCTTCCATGACGTCTACGCACTGATTCAAGCATGAATTCTTGACTTGGCTCAGATGACTTGCAAAAAGACTGACTTGGAACCCTCAAAATGATGACCTCATTGTAAAAAGACAAGTGATAAGCAGTTGCAACACCGAGGCAAAAAGCGAAAACAGGGGGTCCCCATTTGCAATGGGGCGATGTGTGAAAAAGGTCACAACAGGTATCAAGGGAGGGCAGATTATTATCTGTTGTGTATCTAAAGTTGGAGCTGAATACTGGCCTTGTGATTGGCCTCATTGTAAAGAGAATTGTTGCCATTATTTTTATATAAGAGAGATCTTTTTGTTGTTGGGTTTTTCTCCCTCAAGAGGAGGGTTTTCCCAGGGTATCTGCTGTGTTATTGTGTCTGATTTTGAATTAATTTTCTGTGCATTAAATCTGATCGTGAAAATTCACACAATGGACAGCTTAGATTCAGTTACAATGAAGGGCTCAGATTGAGCCACATAAGCCCTAACCCTAAAAACTGCAACCACAAACAGTAGAGTAATAAATGAGCAATTAATGTCCACCATCTTCTAGAAGATTCCTGTTAGGAAACGTGTTCGCATTGTTCTTCTTCTTCTTCTTGACTACAAACTGGATGAGTCTAATCATCATGGCTTCAACTTCTTCCTTAGTCTTGAGGGCATTTCAGTGCTTGAGGATGACTCTTTAACGCCTGGGTCCTCATCATTTCTTCATCCTCATCTTGAAGGATTCTCCAATCTTGGACTCGACCCATTCTCCTTTGCCACTCGCCTTCTTGAGTCGGGTGCATACTAGCTCAACACTAAGCCATTTCTTCCAAGTACTCACTTCATCTCCCCAAGTCATCATGCTTTGGCCTCGGTGTTCACCCTGCAAAACAAGCAAGGAGAAGAGCATCATAACACTTCATACTATAAATTCACCTCACTTACCTGATTTTCATGCTTTGACTTCCAAGGTCTGAGTGATCTCCGGATTTGATAGGGTTCATCATTTTTTCTCTAGCCAACTTTGCTTTCATCATAAGTTTTCAACATCTATGTGCTAGGGCGCATATCTTCCTGATATTTGAGTTTCACTTCATTTTCAAATTCCTCATGCCTTCGCCAAATTTTCCCCTCCTGAGGGCGCATTTTAGAAGGCTCCTGCTTCAATCATCTGCCTAAGAAAATTTTCATATGTTCACTCTGGCTTTGGAGAATTATTCCCCCTTAGAAATTTCGTCAAAAATGATCTAGGCATCCAACTCGAATTTTTTTAGCTAAGGCGCTTTATTTTCAATAATTTATTTCTTCTTGCCTTAGAAAAAAATTATTTTGTTTTGCCTTAGAAAATATTTATTTTGCCTAGGAAATTTTATCAACCAAGCGTCCATTAAAAATCTCTGCTTTAAAATCTTGAGCAAGGTGTGGAAAATTTTAAAATCATCTCCTTGTGGAAAATATCCAAGACCCAAAAAAAATTTCCCCTCAAAAAATGCAATATTCATGTGTATACATGCAAAGGGGTACTTTTAAATTTTTTATATTTTTCAACTTTGAAAAATATTTCCCACTAAAGTCCATTTTCACTTCTTCTCCTTTGGGCATGCTTCTCCTGTTTTGACACTTAGAAAATTTTATAACTCATTCTCCTCAAGTTAGGCGCATCTAAGTTTCTCTCCTACCATTTGCAAACACTTAAAAGAATTTTGAGGCAACATCTTATCAAGGGCGCATTCCAAGGGTGGTACTTCCATTTTACAACACTTAGAAAATATTTCTCACCTCCCACTCAACTTGGGCGCATTTCACCCTCTAGGCTTCCATTTTGAAAAACTTAGAATTTGTTTTTCTTTCTTTACCATCCTACACCTTGGGCGCATTTAGGGGTCCCTGCAGGAATTTCCACACCTTAGACTTTTTTTTTCTTCATGCCTCTTGAAGTTGGGTGCATTTGACAAGGGGGGGAAAAGGAAATTTTAAAATTTTTGTCTCCTTCTAGGCTTATTTGGGTGCATTTGAGGCGTGGAGAGGGAATTTACAATAACTTACAAACTTTTTCCTCCACCCCACCTCTTCTTGGGCGCATATTAGGGGTGATGAAGGAATTTCCACGCCTTAGCTTGTTTCTTAGCCAGCCTCTCTGTAATGTCCCCTTCTCAAGCCTGACATTTCCAGTGACCGTTAGCCTTTCTTTGGGAACCCGAAGGCTAGTCGGAAGTTAAAATTAGGGTTTCCTAATTTTGAGGAGGTCATTGCTCTGAGATGATGGATTCAATGGCGGATTCTTTCTGGGTTTTCAGAGAGCTTCGCAGGGGTATGCTCATCTCAGCATTCAGAGCATTTTCTGGAATTTACTATTTTTAGTAAATTCTATTTTTGGCAGTAAGCAGGATGGAATCAGGCAGTTGACTTTTCCCTTCAGTTGACTCAAGTAGCCGGTTCAGTTTCGGGCTTCAGAATGCAGTTCTGGGAAGTCGAGCTCATTTCACTTAAAAATAACATTATAATTAAAATGTTATTTATCACCTTGGCCTAGTCGAATAACTTAATGTCATTTTAAAAGGTGGACTCAAAGGGTGGCGCCCTCATTAAGGTTATATTTAATAATTGATGAATTCTCCAAAGTCAAAAGCAATTTAATTTGGGCGCATTTTTCAAGGTGAAGCTTTAATTAAAATATGATTATTGAGCTAAGGTGAAAAGGACGCCATTTTAAGGAAGAGTTAGGGTTTGAAACCTTGAGTTGGATTCTAGGGTTTCGTGAAGTCAAACGAAGCTTATAAAAAGAAGTCTTGGGCATCATTTCTTCATCTTTGGAAAATATACTGTTATGCTGCCGGATTGGCTCTGGGACTGCTTCGAGGAATGAAGGCCTCCTAGCTTGGGCATCACTTCGTGTTTGCAAGACAACATCTAGTGGTGATTCGATCATTTGTGAGTTAGCATTTGTATTTGTGCTTTGCATTCCGTTTGGTCTTGTTAATTAAGTTTGCATTTTAGGGAGTTTTCTGTATTTGCTGTTTTAGCTACAGCAGATTGGAGTTTTTGTTTGTAATTCAAAAAATACAAAAATATTGTTTGTGGGTATTGTCTTATTCGAATTGTGTGGGATAAACGAACATATTCCTAGAATCTTAGATTTTATTGTGGTGTATTCAATTTTTAAAGGCAAGTCGAATTCTTCAGCTGGGCCGTACCTTTTCTTGCATTGGGTTTTGTGCATTTAATTGTTAGTTGCTTCTTGGGGCTGTGTTAAGTTCCTAGCTTGATCGCCATCATTATAGTAGTCTTATGCATCAGTTTTTAGGCTTTGTGGGTGAGTTATAAGTGAGAATCAAGCATTTGAGTCATTTCAGAGGGTGCTGGTTTTAATTACGAAAGTGCAGATTTGAGAAAAAACAGAAAAACAGAAATATTGATTCCTATCTGGATGATGATTTGATGTGGCTTCTTGAATTAAGCCAAGAGAGATCTTATTGTATTGCATTGATTACTATTTCCAGTTCTAACCTCTTGACAGGCGTCTGATATTAAATTGTAAACTGACCAGTAGTACTGGCAGTTATTCTTAAAGCTTGTTAATTTGAATTTGTAATGCTCAATCTCATTTGAAGTTTGTAATAGATAGATCTCCGCCCTATGGTCGCTACTTTCCCATCTTGGGTCAGCAAGCACATTCTGGGTGTCGAGTATTTCCAGTTTCAGCATTCATTTCAAGCATTTAATTCTGTAATCACTCCGTCATATGGTCGCCCCTCACTCCGCCTTGGATTGGGTAGCACATACTTGACGTTGAGTTCCTTTCTGTAATTAGAGTAGAGATCCTCTGACCAATGCTCGCCATCATCGGCGCCATTCTGGTTAGAGTTACTTTCTTGCACGCTTTGGTTTATCCATCTAACCTTAACGGGTGCACTTGCTTGTAATGTTGTAATCTGTTAATTGAAAAACGAAAAAATTTGGCTCGGAATATTTCACTCTCAACTTGGGCGCATCTAGGGTGGTGGGAGGAAATTTCTCCTGCCTTAGCCATTTTTCCAACTTGCTCGCCCCTGTTTGCTATTTTTAGTAAATACCCTAGTTCTCATCTTCTGCAACTTGGATTGACTTGAAATTTGCGCCACCAGATCCTCATGGTTTAATTGCCCCGTTCACACCGGCACCTTGTGCTAACTTACTATTTATAGTCTGTTTCTAGAGATGACTTGCTATTTATAGCAACCGCTTGATATTAGAACCTCTGCAACTCAGTTTAACTTGAAACTTGATCGACGTGATCCCCATGGGTCGACTGGCCCATTCATACTAGTGTCTCGCGCTGACCTACTATTTATAGCCTATTTCAGAAGTGACTAACTATAAATAGTAAGTGCTCAGATTGCCTTCAAATTTTACCAATGGATTCCTTGAAAGATACGGATCGCAATGGGATACATTAGTTTTCGGAGATTCTGGCATTTGACCCCTCATTTTAAGTCCTGAAACTGGAAACCCTAATCTGACTTGCATGTCGCTCAAATGATCTCCGTTTGACCCCATTTTTGTTGCATGTCGCTCTGTTTGTGATGCTGAAGTGTTGGGTAGCTGCCGGAGTGGTCTTCCTAAAAATAGTAAGTTCCTGAAAATTGATCAACTCTACTTGCATGTTACCTTGTTGCGTAGCTCTTGAAAAACCCATGAAGAATATGCTGACATGCACTGAAAAATTTTGCATGCAAACCCCAAAAATAGCCTCCGAAGACAATTTTGCAAAAAGGTCATGATCCTGGTTTGCATGTTACATCATTGCAAAGCTCCTGAAAAACCCACAAAGGATATCCAAACATCCGTCGAAAACTCCAACATGCAAATCCTAAAAATAGCCTCTGAAGTCAAGACTGCAGAAAGTTATCATCTCATCTTGCATGTTATATCATTGCGAAGGTCTCAAAAAACCCAAAAAGATTCTCCAAACATGCATTGAAAAAGTATACATGCAAACCCTGAAATTAGCCCCCAAAGTCAAGACTACTAAAAATAGCAAGTTGTTAGATTCAGCTCAAAATTCATAGGCAAATTGCTTGAAGTGTTCTAACGTGATGTAACAATTAGAATTCAATTAGCCAACTCAAATTAACCTCAAACTAGCATGAAGAAAGCAAACCCTAATTTAACAAGCTTAGCCAAAATTCCAATTTAAGCCCGAAGACGGGCACATCCCCAGAAAGATAGACGGAGCCAAAGAGAGATAACGACAAAACGACCCAAAAGCAAAGCCAAAAGACCCGAACGAAGCAAAAAATTAGGGGGTCCCCATTTGCAATGGGGTGATGTGTGAAAAGGTCACAACACTTATCAAGACAGAAATCTAATTAGCAAGTGTCCACCTGGGGTGGGACATTTCATCTTCACCTCTACCTTGGGCAATCCAATAGGGGTCAGCCCCTATATAAAAAAAATTACACCAAAATGGGGCACTAGAATGAAGGGCATCGGCCTCAACATAGAAAATAAATTAATATTGCAATTTTTAAATCATTAATGAGGACACCAAGAGGCTAAGGGTCGGACCTTAGAAACAAAAAAATTTCATTTTATTTTCTTTGCAACTCCAATCTTCCATCAGCGAACACTTTCCTCAACAAACTCTCTTGGGCTTCAAATACCTTTGACATAAATGACAACAATTTCCAACACTATGAGAGGGAGGTAAAGGATGGCCAATTTATTGTTAACATCCTCTTAACAGCCATTGAGAAAGTGGAGCCTTCTAACATTGTTCAAATCGTAATGAACAATGCAAAAAATTGTAAAGTGGCTAGTTTGTTGGTTAAAAAACGTCATTCACACATCTTTTGGACACAATGTGTTGTCAACTTGCTCACCTTATGCTACAAAAGATTCACACCGAAAATGATTGGATCAAACAAATGTATGCCGAGATCAATGAGATCCAAATGTTCATCACCAACAATGAGATGTTGTAGGGTGTATTCAAAACTTTTTTGAAATTTGAGCTCTTGAAGGTAAATGAAAGAGTATATGATTTTATGTTTCACTTTTAAAATTATTTTTTTAAATCTAATTATGTTTTCTTCTTTGTTTTTATTTTTTTTTTAAATTGAATAGGTTGTTGAGACCTATTTTGCCTCCAACACAATCATCTTGCAACAACTTGTGAAGGTTCAAGGGACACTCCATGAATTTATCATCAACCAACTTTGGTCCATATGCAAGTAATCCAATTTATCCAACAATGAGAGGGCAGCAAATATTACACGGATGATCCTAGATGACACTTGGTGGGAATGTGTAGAATAATTCCTTAGTTTCACCAAACCTATTGTGAATATGATCAATTATACAAGCATGGATAAGCTTTGTTTGAGAGAGATATCATGGCATCAACTTGATTGACAAGATCAAAACCAACAAGAAAAAGCAAGATCCTAAAGATACTTTCTTGAAAGAGGTGCAAAAATTGTTGTAGAAGATGGAACACAATGATCACCCTACTACATCTTCTTGCCTTTGCATTGATTCAAAAATATTAAAATGTCAAGATCCTTTTTGTGCCAAATGAGAGTTGCATCATATAGAGATTTCAAAGTTAGCAAAGAGTAAAAGGCAACATTTCAAAGACTTTTCCCTAATCCTAATTTGAAGGATGTAATCATGAGTGAGTTTATAGATTTTGTACTCTCCAATGGTCAAAGTATTGAAGCTCTTTGTGAAAGTTTCAAAAGAATGCTCATAACTTGTGGTATTTCCATGGCTAAGCATTCCAACACCTACAACCTCCTACGATCAAAATTTTATCACAAGTTTCATAAAAAAATGTATATAAAAATTTAATAAAAGACTAAACATTTTCAAGTTTGAAGTTTCATTTATATATTTAAATTTTGTCACTCTCTCTCTCTTTAACTTTGTAAGATTCCAGACTTATTTTCCCTTGATATTTTCAGATTTCAGTGTATGGAAATTTTATCAAACACTTTGCAATAATTTACTGAGTTGATTTTCTGAGTTTATTTTTATGTCAAATGCTTGTTTAAATGTATCCATTATGAATGCCAAACATTTAGGACTTATGGCACAACATAACTATAAGTTATTTCTTCAAACACACGACTGAATTTTATTTAAACAATACATATTGATTCATACATCTGCTGTGCTAGCACAGTCAAACAGAAAATAATAACTGTAATGATATTTCTGACCTGGTTAAGAGCCCCCACATCCAAGGAAATATATATCCAGTGAAGAGTAGTAGTACAGAACTGATAATGAATTGTAGAATAATTTCTGACAGCAGCAGCAAGTTGCTGGTTTCCAGTCTTTAATTGCTTGAATTGTAGTGGTTTAAAACATAGAAGCATAAATCTGCAAAAAATCCTGAAAATCGCGATTTTAAAAAAATCCTGGACCTTGCCAATTTTTTCCTCGCAAAAATCGCGATATTTAAAAAATCCTGGACCTTGCCGATTTTCGCGATTTTTTCCGGCGGTCAACACCCAGAAAAAATCATTGAAAATCAGGTTTCAATCGCGATTTTTTCCTGAAAAAATAAAGCAAAAAATTGACTAAAAAATTTGCAGGAAAATAAAACCCTAAAACACGTTTTTTCACAAATTATTTTGACGCGATTTCTACTTTCCGGCATATTTTAGACGCGTCTTTCATTTTGCGGGGTCGACTTTCATTTTTGGAGCTCATTTCTCAGTCGCGTGAAAATCAGGAAGGCGTTTAGGAGCATCAGCATACAAGTACTTATTTCCCTGTCGCCATTTTCACGTATATGCGTCGCCTATAGCAAGATCATTTTGTTGTTTTATTTTTCAAGCTGTGTCGTTTCTCTTTATTCTGTATTTATTTCCATATTGTTGCTTCTCTTTATTTAAATATTCAATATTGTATTTATTTATTAAAATATTCCTTATTATTTATTTAAATATTTCTTATTTATTTATTTATTAAATTGAAAACCTAATCCCCATCATTAGTGATACACATATTTAGAAAGTTCATTTATTTATTTATACGTGAACTTTTTTAAATTGAAAACCTAATCCCCATCATTATTTATTTAAATTTAAAAAAGTTTATTTATTTATTAAATTGAAAACCTAATCCCCATCATTATTTATTTCTTATTTATTTATTGATTTCATTAGTGACATATACGTTGACTTTTTTAAATGTCTGGCTATTTTTTCAAAATTCCAAAAGTCATTGCAATTTCTTGACAAATTAAACTGTAGAGTGAAAACTTTCAGATATCCTCATCATGCTTTTGAAAATAGAATGAAAGTGCCAAGGAAAACAATAATATTTGTCATTTTATTGCCTAGGCTTGTGTCTATGTATTAGGGGCATAGCATTTAAGCATTAGTTTTGATAGATTGCAAAGAATATAAGACAAACAAACACAATATATTTTTTTAAGATTTTTAAGACAAACAAACAAGCTGCAACTCCTTATTTAAGACAAAGTGCAATGTAATCAGCGATATGAATATAAACAAAAAAGATCTATTTTCTAGAATTCATGGGTTAAAATCTCTTTTATTTGCTCTCTATATCTCTATGCTATGGAAATGACCTTAAGTTTAAAAAAAAGAAGGTTTTGTCTATTTTTCTACATTTTTTTTCAAATCCAATTTTTTCCCGATTTTTTCACGATTTTTCAAAAAATCCTGATTTTTTGGTTTGCCGATTTTTTCCCCAAACAATTTATGCTGCTATTGTTTAAAAGGCCCACGTTACACCCATAATAGCAGCAACTTGCTGCTTCAGCAGCCTGCTTTGGGATGTCTTTATATCCTCACGCCCAGCTACACACACCTCCAATCACCTCACACCACCACAGGAAACAATAGCACCATAAATCTGATTATAAGTGACGTCTAGAACAATGAAGAAATTGCCCAGCAAAGCCTCATGCCTTCCAAATGGGAAATTTCATTCCACACATCAGCCAAGACAATGAATTCATAACCCACGCCTCAGCCACAAGGGTTATCACCCAGCAAGGATGTTAGGATTCACCATAGTACCTTTGAAAGTTCAATGCCCAGTTCTGAATATTGCAAATTGCTGCCTTACAGAAGTTCAATGCATAAGAACTACCCGATCAGGTCTTACACGCCCAATTCTATATGATGTTGGCGGCTAGGAACATAGAGATTTGCCCAATAACATTCCACTATTCCTTATTGTTATTGAAAGATAGCGTCGGTCAGATCTGGAAAACGATTGCTGCAAGCACCATTGTATTTCATACCTGATTGAGTTTATCGTTATTTCTGAAAAACATATCATTCGAATTTATGAGTATAAAATGCGAATCATATTTAATATTCTAAATCAAAATTTATATTGTTATTCGCTGGTTAGTGTATATGTGTTATACTAACGCATTGTTAACTATGTGTTAACCCGCACTCTAAAGAACACGTCCTCTCATGAGACGTGTCTCTTAGAGGCCGGGTTTCCTAACATACATATGGCGAATCCTTCACTGATATGCAAACATAGAAATCAGATAATGTTCTGCATTCAGCACATTAAATCAACAAATCTGGAAATCGAAAACTGTGTCTTAGGATCTTGGTAGAATTCTGGAATCTGAGAATACATATCGAACCCTTAGTCGCTAATTCTTGTCAGTAGATTTGTTTACATTCACATGGTATTAGAGCCAAGTTGGAAAAATCCTGATCAAATCTAGATTTCAGACTATTAGAAAAAATTCGAATTCACATCACATTCTTCATAATGTCAAGTGTAATCAGATTTCCCCTTTCCGTAACAGTTATGCCGTGTTTTAGGTGATTAGGAGTCTTGTTTTAGCTGATTAGTAGGGAAGTCCAACTATTAGGTGATTTCTAGGAAGTTATGTTTTAGGTGACTTAGGAAAGTCTTGCAAAATAGGTGATTAGGAAATAATGCTGACTCCGATACCCAATGGACAAGGCACTGGTCTAAGCTTAAACTCCAGAGATTCTGTGGTTCTCCTATGCCGTAAGTATCCGCCATGGTCCCCAAACAGAGCCAATGTTGTACCCCAAAATTAAAATTTTTGTTACACTTAGATATTTTGAAGAAATGAGTATGTTAAATCAGTCAAAAAGGTCAAAATTGGGGTGTGCACGTCTTGCATGAGGGGTTAAAACACAAAATTTTCAAATTCCGATGATGTGGGTCTGCTCAGAGCAGCTTAATCCACAAAACCCAGATCTTAGTTTTTCATCCCTAAATTTTAGGAAAACTGCTATTTTTAGAAATTTTCTTGAAATAGTAATGTTTTCTGGGTTTTTCTGGTTTTCTTTCGAAACGGATATTGGCAAAACTTTCTAAAAATAGAATTTTGGTCCGATAGGGCCCGAAATGATTTTGATTGGCTCAAAATACGTCCATATCAAGCTGGTGCAGTCAGAATCTCAAAATAGTCAGTTTTGCCCTTGTGGGTCTATTCTGCTTTTTCAGAAGCGTATCTGGAGCTCCGAGGTCATCAATGGAGGTCATTCGGCTACCAGGCGTCAAAATCAACACTCGGGCATTCAACAGAGGATGAAATGATGAACATGCACGGAGAATGAAGAAGAAGATGAAAAATGATGAAAATTTTCTAACACTGCCAGACTTGGGCACCCTAGGTGAAAAAGGGCGCCCATCTTTTTAGAGCACCAAATGTCAGAATTAGGGTTTGCGCCTCCAATCAATGTTGTTCAGTTCTCTGTCAGCTTCGCAACGAATTCAGCGGTGTAGTTATCAGATTACTCAGTCATCCAGAATTCAGCGACGAACAGGGGGGATCCAAACTGAAGTCAGAACGAGGAAAAGTTGAAAATATCAAAATTTGACTAAGTGTTCAAATTTTGGGCGCCCCTGGTGAAGAAGGGCGCCCAGCTTTTTGAAGGGCCTAATTCAGCCGTTAGGGTTCAAGAATATGTTTGATCTTTTCAGTATCCTGCCAGCTTCGCGATGCCTGTCTTTGTCAGCACGTCCGACTGTTTAACATCCTGCAGATTCAGATCGAAGACGAAGGTACAGAATGAAGGTTTCAGACTTGAAGATGAAAATCAGTAAAAAATGGCTAAGTCTAGAGGAAGTGGGCGCCCCTGCTGAAAAAGGGCGCCCAAGTTTTCAGGGGTCCCAACAGATGAATTTGCAGACGAGTGTCTAACGAGATCTCTTCACAATTGATCCAGCTTTCCAACGAGATATTCAGCACGTCAATCGGATGTCGTAGTCGCTAGATCTGAAGCACCAAACAGAGGGTCCGACAAAGGCTAAAAACCAAGGTTCAGAAGCAGACATAGAAAAAGTGTAAAAATGACCAAGTCTGGTGAACATGGGCGCCCCCAGCCAAGATGGGCGCCCAAGCTTTTGAGGGGTAAAATTTCACTTTCCAACAAAATCTCTTCCAGAAGACCCCTTCTCATTCTTCGTCAGCTTCGCGATGAGCACAACCGTCAGTCGATCCGACGCCTGAAACACCAAATTCGACGAAATCATCTGTAGAAGAGTTAATGAAGAAATTGAAGATCAGAAAAATGGCTAACACTGTGAAAGTTTGGAGCCCCTCGAAGGAAAAGGCTCCCATGAATTCAGAGGTCAAGATCAAGTTTTTAGCCAAAGGCTCCTCCAGAACATCCTTCTCAGAATCAGTCTGGCTCCGCGATGAATCTTTCAGCTCGCCTGTCGGATCAATCTAGAAGTCGGAGATCGAGGTCAAACCAAGGGTCAAAATGGAAGAAAAGTTGAAAATGCCAAAATTTTGGCTAACACTGGGTAAAGTGGGCGCCCCTGGTGAAGAAGGGCGCCCAACTTCACATGCCTTAGAAAATTTTCATAGATTTTCGAAATTTTCAAGATTGCAAGAGAAGAAAGAGGCGTCCAAGTTCAATGAAGCTGAGATTTAGGGTTTTGGAGATAAAAGCAAAAGAAAGCAAAGCAAAAACAAAACCCTAAGTCTATTTAACATCTTTCTTTTATGTTATTTTCATTATTTTTGCAGGTAGCCTTCAAGGGAGAAAGTTGGAGCAGCAAGTTTGAAAAAAAATTTCAAGATTCAAGAACGTAGCTTGCTGGTTTTTCATCATATTTTTCAGACCAGCAACATAAACCCTTGCTTTTTCAAGCTTTTTCATCCAGAAGATCAAACTTTTCAAGAAGAAGACCAAGGCATTCCATTTTTCAATCATCTGGGTCTTTTCTCTTCAATCTTCTGAGGGAAATTTTCAAGAACTTCATCAAGTTGCAGCAGCTGCTTTTATTTTGCATGTCAGTGAAATCATCAGTGTATTCAATTTTCAACCATCTGGGTCCTCTTAAATCAATCTTCTGAAGAAAACCCATATCACAGCTCTTTTCAAGAAAATTTTAAAACCTAGGGTTGGCTTCTTTTTCGATCAGCCATCAGTGTTTTTCAAATTTGATCAATTGGGTTCATTCCAAATTGTATTCTAAACAAAACCCAGGGGCCAGCTTTTTCGGTTAAAAATTGAGAAAATTAGGGTTTGCTACTTTTTCAGTCAAAATTCAAGATTTTCAAAAACGGACGATCTGGGTTGTCTTGCAACGAAGTTCTGAGCAAAACCCATATCTCAGAAAAAAAATTCCAAAATTTGTCCGTTTGAAGACGAAAAACCAGCATTCTAAAAATAGAAAGTTGTTCAAGACTTGTCTAAACGTAGGCGAGTTTACAATCATTCTTCAAGGTTTTCAATATGGAGTACACTCCCCTCGAGTTTAAGACCAAATCAGCACTATGTCAAAAACTTCATCATCTCAGCTGAAGAACGAGAGAAGATGTGATAAAAAAAAAATGGAAAGGTATTAGAAAAGAGTTGTGCAATACTCTTCTGCTGAAAATCAAGCGAAGTATCAGAAGCATAAAGTTGCAGAGCCGCCAAGTTATCAAATTTGTGAGTCATCTTTTAGGGCAGTTATGTTTTTCAAGAACAAAACTCATAAAGCAACTGAAGAAGTGGAGGATTCTCTAAGTTTGATCATAGAAGGCGAAGAGATCTTGGAGAATCAGAATATTGCCTTTGAAGGCATAGATGCACCGAACCGGGACACAATCTCTAACTTCCTAGCAAATGTGATCAAGCTTTAAAGCAGCTTTCTTCTAGAAGCTTTCTTTCCCGCTTTCTTTCTATTCTTGGAATAATCCTTATCCATTCTTTGAGGATAGAAAGAAGATAAAATGTAATAGTTGGCGTTTCCCGCTTTTTTCTGCTTTCTAGGGTTTTATCTTTCTAGATTTAGTAATAAAGTTTGCTTGTTGAGCAAGCCCTATATTGTGAAAGCAAGGAGATTTTAGGGTTCCCTACTCCTCTGCTTGTCTATAAATAAGAGCCTTTGCTCATTAGTTTCTTTAGCCATGCTAGTGATAACAAAACGCTGAGCCTATTTTGCCTTCTATTTGTTATTCAAGTGTCGTTCAATTGTGTTGTGATAGCAAATTGTTGAGCCTCTTTAGCCAACAAGGAGCTAGTGTGATTGTTGTTTCTATTGTGTAAGAATAAGATTGCAAGCCTCTTTAGCTGCAATTTCTTATTCCAGGCATGTTAGAAGTGAGTTTTGTTCCAGAAGTTCGAGTAATAAAATCATGAGCCTCCTTTGCCTTGATATAAAATCTCCGATTTCCGTTATTGGTGTTTTACTTTTATGATCTTGATTTCAACTTACATTGAAGTGTGTAGATGTTCGTTGAGAAAGAGTTTATCGAAGTATTTTGTCAGAAAATCTACCTTGTTCATTTCTAGTTTCTCTTGCTCTGCTTATTACTTGAGAAGTTAGAAACGTCTTTAGTTTAAGTTAGTCGTAGTTGAAGTTCTTAAATCAGAAAATCTTAGCTGCGGCATTTGTGTTTTATAAACCTTGTGCTCTAAGCTGATCAAAAAGATAGGCAACTTAGTTTTAGTTTACTTTCTTGAATACCATCAGCAAGAGGGAGCTTCCCCTCCTAATTTGAAGAGCAGTTTATCTGTGCATAGCTGTCTGTTTCAAATACGCATACCAGAGGTGCGAATTTAAACGCCAACAAGTTTGATATTTGCTGTTGCAACTTCTGTAGGTGCTGAATATTGGTCTTCAGTTAGACCTAATTGTAAAGTGATATGTTGTCATTTTTTATATATATAAGAGAGATCTTTGTTGCTAGGTTTTTCTCCCTCAAGAGGAGGGTTTTGCCAAGGTAACTGCTGTGTTGTTGTCTCTGAGTTTGAATTATTTTCTGTGCATTAAATCTGATCACATAAATCTAACATGGTATCAGAGCCAGGTTTATGCATGATCCTGATCAGATTTGTTATGCAAATTAGAAATTGATATCTGGGAAAGAATCGAGCTTTTGTGGAAGTTGTTATTGGATGAAGCTAATACACGTCTAATGGAGAACACCTCTTCTTGGTTGCAAACTAGAGCAGAGGAATGTATTCAGGCTGGTTATTCGATGGGCATTGTGTCAGCTGTCTATCTACAGGACTGAATGTGTGGGCATTAGTAATAAGATTTTGAATGCTTGGCAAAGGGTACATGGTTGGTAGTAAGCGGCTGTGTGCTTGGCATTAAAGCTAATGCAATATTGAGTCCCCTATCCACTGTCATTTCACAGAAAAGTTCATTGTTGTAGCTGGTGTTGTGAAAAAGTCTCACGGTTGACCTGACATTGCTCTCAGATTTCATTCACAGTCCTGAATTAACAGGTCCCTAGGTTTCTACCGTGAGTTGGATAATCTGTGATGTGTTCCATGCTTACTACAACCAAGGGATAACTTCAGTTCTGAAGTTCCAATGTAGTTATGGTCATGTGAAAGCAATAATGGGCCTGTGTTCAAACCGTGAAGGTTGTGTGTTGATCTGTGTGCATAAGCAGCATGTCTTCATCAAAAGATAAGTATTTATTGCTTGCTGAGTTATTCCATTTATTTGAATCTTGTGTGATTAGAATAGAAAGATTGTAATTTCTTTTGATTTGTGTTCTCTAGCAGAAAGATTTTTTTGAAGAATTCAGGGGCAGATTAGAATGTCCAGTATTTGTCATGTCTCATGCTGGTGTAAGATCTCTTAAGAAACATCACACAGCTGAGGTCTCGCTGCTGTTTTAGCCTCTCCTTTCGGACATTGGATCTAACCTTGTGTCAGATATGATCTGAAAAACATTATGATTTCAACAAGATAAGTATCTTATTCTGTTCATTCTTGTTTTTTGAAATCTAGGACAAAAATTTCAGTCTGTAGAGTTGTGCAGATCTGATGTCGCTTATTTGGTTGTGTATGCATTGTAAGATCATGTTTTCTTTTGAATAGTGTTTAGCAAATGGGATAAGACCCTTTGGAGACACCATTCTTTATGAGTTGTTTCATGCTAGATTCCTGAGTGTGACTCAGAAATAAAAGGAAAACTACAAGAATGATTGTGATTGACTGTGATAGAGCCTTGATTCCTTGAGAGGTCTGGTTCTACATTCTGGCTGCATAATGCAGCTAAGAAATCTGTGTTGAGCAGATTGTCTCTTGTTGTGCTGAATTTAGCACCTCCAAAAGCAGTAAAGACAGAAGGAAGATATATCAAAAATCAATAAAGATAAGTTTCTTTATCCCCTTAGTTTGATCTTTTGATATATTTATCCTTCAGGTTGTTTTATTCATGTTCTAACATTGTACATAAATTCTTATGTAACCTGAGACAGTAAACCTTGTATAATTCTAGTCTTGATATTTCTTTGGATAGTCATAAATTGTTAGTAATCTCTCTCTAAATGCTTTGTGAACAGCCAGAAGCGGGAAAGTGATGAGAGATTGCTTAGCGATGAAAAGATTGAGGCATCTTATGAGGAAGTTATGCCAACCAAAGAAATGATCAAGCATGAAGTCACAACTTGCAGCCATGGGACTGAGTTGGTGACTAGAGGGAGTTCACTTCCAGAAGTCTTCTTTGCAATCTCTGAAGCAGGGATCAAGAGGGAGTTTTGTAACTCACTGAAAAGAAGTGAAGATTATTGTATTGCACAGCTGCTGAGATCAGAATTGCTCAAGACTGTCATCTAGATCTGTCATTGGTAGCTCTGCAAACCTATTCAGAATAGTGAGACCTAGAATGAGGTCAAGGAGGACTATCCTGAACTCTCTACAGTACCAGAGGTGTGCACTGGAAAATATTTATCTAAGTCAAAGTGTTGCAAGCAATCTTGGGCGAAGAGGTCAGAAGGTTGATGCAAGTGCTTGAAGATTCAGAGGGAGCTTACTGAGCCTGAAGAAGATGGTAATCTTGTTGCAGCTAAGCATATCGTGAGATACTTGCGTGGCACAGTTGGATATGGATTGAGATATTCTTCAGGTCGGGTCTGCTATGACTTTCTGGTGTAGCAGGAAGCAGTCTTCAGTAGGACTGAGTACAACAGAGGTCGAGTTCATTGCAGCTTGCATGGCAACTCGAGAAGCAGTGTGGCTACGTAAGCTCCTTGCAAGATTGTTTGGACAATCAATGGAGCCTACTATAATTCATTGTGATAATCAGAGTTGTGTGAAGCTTTCTGTCAATCCTGTGTTTTATGACAGATCCAAGCATGTTGAAATCAAGTACCACTATATCAGAGATATGGTACTGCGGAAGGCTGTACAGTTGAGGTACATTAGCACTGATGAGCAGACGGCAGATATTCTCACCAAGCCTCTCGCCAGGATAAAGTTTCATACCGAGATGTTTGCAAGGGTGGAGAATCAGCCTCGACCGAGTATGAGTCTCGTGATCGCGAGCTCATTGTTGAGAGTTCTTCCCGTGAGAGAAGTTCGAGGTGAAATCCTTGTTAATGCATTTCTCTCTGTGACGAAGAATTTGAGGTGAAAGTTCTTGCTTCCACCCTCCGAAATGAAATATGGTGGATGTCATGTGTGACCGAAGACACATGTTGTACTTGTGTTTCACCCTTGGGAGCCAAGTAGAAAGTCACATTGAGGTGACAATATCACACAAGTGATGAACACTTGCACTACCTATTGCACTTTCTTCTGAGATGGAAGAAGTTGACGTGTAAGCCCTTGTTTCCACCCTCTGAGAGAGTCATGGTGGATGTCTTGTGTGTGACTCCATGACAACATCACGTGAGAGAATCCGTGATGATTTCTTGTGTACTTGTGTTTCACCCTTTGGGAGAGCTATGGTGAAAGTCACGTTGAGGTGACAACATCACACAAGTGATGAACACTTGTACATACCATACATGGGAGTAGCCATGATGGTTGATATCACATTGAGGTGATATGCTTTCACGATGAGGTGATAAGCTCCTTTCTATACGTGGGTATAGCCATGGTGGTCAATACCACAATGAGGTGATATACCATTTCACACATGGATGTAGCCATGATGTTCGTCATCACATTAAGGTGATATTCTTCTCTTTATATCTGATTGTAGGCAATGATGAGATGACTTATATTGTGCAGCTGGAAGTTCTCTCCCTAGCTGAGAGGGAGTGTTAATGATATAGCAGCTTTGGTAGCTCCTTCCAGCTCAGCTCCTTCGTGGAAATATAATTGAATGATAGCCGTTGGCTATTCAAGTTATATTTATTATTATTGTTTATCTTCACACTGTATAGCCGACATGAGTAGATACTAATTCATCTCGATCTGTTATCAAGATGACATTTAATGCATGTTTATTATTTGAGGCCGACCTCTTGTGAAGAGGCGTGTATATTCATTCAGGCCGTTATATAATATTTATCAAGGCCGACATATGTTATTGAGGCCGACCTATCTTATATTGTTTATGATTATATTGAGGCCGACATTATTGAATTGTAATTGACATTTACTTTGGCCGACCTTATGATAAGAAGAGGTGCGACCTCTCCAAGAGGTATACATATACAAGACCATTCGTCCATTGTAATCAATCCAGTCGAGTTCGATTATTCACATTAGTCTTGCATCATAAAGTTCGAACAGTCCAGATGAAAAAGTGCGAATATATGATTAAGTGCGAATGGTTAAAGGGCAAATATATTACACAGTGCAGAGCGATCATATGCAGTACAAATATTTCATCTGATTAGTAGAAACCCTTGTTTCCCCCTGATTTTGAATCTGCTTGTTTTTTGTTTGTTTTTGCAGTTTTTGGTTTTTTTTACGTTTTTGCATAAAATATGAAGAATGCAATTTTGCAATAAAATAAGATAAAATCTAAATAAAATCTAGCAACTCCGGAAATAACAGGATCTATCTCGAATACTGATGCCAGACTATTATTTAATCTTTTGAAATGATTACACTGAGAATCCAGTTACATGCAAATAGAAAGGCAATGATATTTATTGAAGAAAAAACCTAAAATTTTGTAGCCGCCATGAACAATATGAAATGGTACGGCCTCAATGAAAATTCACTTCCTCCTCTGCCTGATGCCACGCAATGACTCTCTTGATATTTGCACCCTAATGGATGAAGCCAGATGATGAAGACAAAAGGCAATTTTCTCTGGAAACAAAAGAACGGCTTTGCTGGAATGGTACGACCAGGTACAGAATTGTACGGCCATGTAAACAGCAGCAGCTAATAAATAAAGTACGGCTTCCTCTGTAATCTCCAGGTCTGAGAATATATGCACCTTGATTTACAACTGCTCTTTGGATGAAACCCTAACAAATAACTCTGAGTTTGAATCAACTATGAAGCTCTGTAATTTCTTTTGGATGAAGAAATTTCTTATCTGGCAATAAATCAGGTGATATCTCACACCCTCTAAACTGCTTTCACTGGAGTTGGCTCGTTCCCCAATGCATTTGAGACTGAAACCCTAAGTTTTCGTGCTCTACTCAAGACTTGATCAATTTTCAATCATCAATAACATAATGGGCTCAATTTTCAATGCAAAGCTTATATTCTCTTGAGAAGTGTGAATTCCACAATAATAGGGATCTTTTAATAATTCGACTTCTTATTCTTTAAATATTTCAATAGTCTCAGATGTAATTTTTGATTATAAAATATAATCATCAAATGGCCCCTTTCTCATGATGGGCGAGCCCTTCACTGAAATCACTTAAGTTATAATAAAATATTATAACTTTATATTATAATGCTCCATAATTAATATTTAATTATATCAATTAAATA